>JAJOOR010023755.1:0-14768 GCA_036250505.1 Solanum acaule
TTTAACTAAAATAATGATCATATTTTTTTTAAAGATTTATTAGTTTATTAAGAATAAATTTTCATACTTAAGAATCATTTATCATAATTAATTTTTTTAATTTTTTTATGCGATGATGAATAGTTTTTTAAAAATTACCATAATGTCATCAATTTTGAATAATTATAAACACATATATTCAAAAAAAATTGATAAATAAATCACTTACGAATGTCAACTTACATCAATTAATCATATATTATATAATGGATCAATAATATTAAAGATCAATTAACTACTAAAAAATAATTAATTGGGTGCTTTGAAATTCATATATACTTGCAATATCTTTTTTTTGAAAAGAAAATAGAAAGTGAATAATATTTATATTAGAAAATAAATTTTGATCTTCATTTATCAGTATATTAATCTCATATAATATGTATATTATTGAATTAAAATAGGCAATTCAATTAATTATTACTTGTATTTCATAAATTTGGGATGAGATAAGAATATATATTGGTGTTTAATTGTATGAGAAGTTAAAATATAATATAATATAGAATAAAACAATAATAAAAAAATTAAATTAAAAAAAAGTTAAATAATAATTTTCTCTTTCATACCAACTTTTTTGTCAACCTTACAAATTTATTTGAATACTTTTATGAAAAAAATTTCTTAAAATTTTCGAATAATTTACTTAGAAATTTTAAAAATTACCGGGTAATAATTGTACACAGAGGTATTTTCATTGAATTTTGTTTAGTAAAAATATATAAAGGAATTAGATTTTTTAATTTTTTTTATAATCTTCACAAATTCTCATGTAATTTATATATTTGTTTTGTAGAGACATAAGTTTGATGAATTAAATAGGTCTATTATTTTTTTAAATGATGATTTAATGACATGACGTATCAACTAGAATAGAAGGAGACTTTTGAGGTATTTAGTATTATTTTTTGGATCAAAAATATAATATTATTCACTTTCTATTTTTATTTTTTCTAAATATTGTAAGCATGAATTTTAAAATACACAATTAATATTATTGTAATAGTTAATTGACCTTTAATATTATTGATTCATTATACAATTTATGATTAACTGATGTAAGTTAGCATTCATGCGTGATTTGTATATCAGTTTTTTTTGAATGTATGTGTTTATAAGTATTCAAAATTAATGATATTATAATATGTTTTAAAAACCTATTCTTCATAACATAAAAAAAATAAAAAGTTTAATTATGATAAAATATTCTTAAGTATGAAAATTTATTCTTAATAAACTAATGTAACTTTTAAAAAAATAATATGATCATGGCTTATTTTAGTTAAATGAGTTTAATGAATTAAATAGGTCTATTATTAAAAAAAAGACTTTAATGACATGTCATGCCAAATAGGAGAGAGTGGGCTTTTGGAGTGTCAAGTATATTTGGAGGAAAATAGTGATAGTTGAGTGATATTTTGGTCCTAAATGAAACATAAATGATATTTCAAGGCAATTCCCTAAACTTGGATAACCATTTAGGGAATTGACTCTTATTTGTAATACACAATATTGAGAATTTCCAGAGTCAACTGTACTAGGCATCGTAGAAATGAAATGGACATTGCTCCAAATCGCATGCCACAACAATGTAGTTTATGTAGAGAAACTAGAATTAAGAGGAATTGTTGTCCCCGTCAACCTTAATACTATTATTGTAAGCAAATAATAAAATTTACGGAAAAGGGCCTAAAATACCCTCGAACTATTGGAAATGGTACAAAGTTACCCTCCATCCACCTATTAGCTCCCAAATATCCCCGCCATACACCTATTGGCTCCCAAATACCCCTGTCATCCATCTTTAGGTCCAATATTGACCACTTTTATAACATATTATTATTTAAATATTTTTTTGAAGTACGTGGCGACCAAATATTGGATATATACAATTTAATTACTTAAATTAATTTACAAACTCACTCATTATTAATTATACACGACCCAAATTACTCAGACCCGACCCAAATTACTCAGATCCGACCCAAATTAGTTAATTACACGCGTCCCAAATTATATTTACCCACCGATTAAAACAAATACACCCTTCATTCCCAACATTTCACTTCATCTATCAACCTTCTTCCCCAATATATTCGCCTACAATCTCAAAAAATAATACTTAAATACACACATGTATCACCATAAGAAATTACCAAAACACTCATAATTTTTTATGGTGATACATGAGTGTATTTAGGTAGTGTTTTTTTTGAGATTGTAAGCGAATATATTGGAGAAGTAAGGTTGAAAGAGGAAGTGAAATGATGGGAATAAAGGGTGTATTTGTTTTAATCGGTGGAGTAAATGTAATTTGGGGCTGGTGTAGTTAATTTGGGTCAGGTGTAATTAACTTGAGTAAAGTGTAGTCAATTTGGATCGAATATAATGGATGAGTTTGTAAATTAATTTAAGTAATAAATTATAGTCAATAGATGGTCGCCAAGTATTTAAAAAAAATTATTTAAATGATAATCCGCTATAAAAGTGGTCAATATTGGACCCAAAGGTGGATGAAAGGGTATTTGGGAGCCAATAAATGGATGTCAGGGGTATTTGGGAGTCAATAGGTGGATGTTAGGGGTATTTGGGAGCCAATAGGTTGATGGAGGGTAGTTTTGTACCATTTCCAATAGTTTAAGGGTATTTTAGGCCCTTTTCCATAAAATTTATTTTATGAAAAAATTCTCAAGTTTTTAAAATATTTTTATTATTGAAAAAAGTCATGATTTTATGTATTAAAAAAACTTCACAGTACACTTAAAATTGAGAAAGAAATAAAAAGAATTGTAGTTCGCTCATTTGTGGGCGAACTACCTTTAAAGTTGATGTAATATTATTTTGGATGAATTGAGAGTTAACAAAGATAACAGTGTTAAAAGATAGTAGTTATAGTTCACCTATCCATTGTGGTATGTGTTTTTAAAGATGATTTCTTGTAGTGTTTAGGGTTCAAGAAGCAGGGGCGTATCTAGAGGGGATTTTGTGGGTTCACGTGAACCCATGCTCCCCTCTCTAGATCATATATAATAGTGTTATATTTTTAAAAAAATATTTAAATATAGATGTGTGAACCCACGTTTAAAGTATCATATAATAATACGATGACGATTGAGTGTACCTCTCTAAGTGAGGATAAAAATTTAAGTCTTATATCTATCTTGTCCTTTTGAGTAACACCTCTCCAAGTGGTTATCAGTTACACTTTTCATGTTGCAACTAATTTTTCTCTTGTTATTTTCCTTTAATCTTTCAAAATTTTCAAGTGTGTTGCATTGAAATTTTCTAAAAAATTTAGCGCTGTAAATTTTTCATATAGTTAATCAAATGTGTATATTAAAATTTAAAACTAGTAGTATTATATATTTTGGACCTGTAACTTTTAAAATTTAAATGGTTCATATTAAGAACTTAAGAGTCAAACCGATCAAATTTATATTTAAGATGTATTTTTTAGTAGTGAAAATTTTATAAATGACATTTATAGGACCAGTGTTTTAAAAGGCGGGGGCGTGAGGCGAGTCGTTTTATACAGTACAGGGCGAGACATAATCCCCGAGACACGAGGCGTTAGTCCAATGGATCTACGGGGGTAGTCTCATGTATATTCAATCTTATAATTTTATTACTTAATAAAATAAGCAAAAGTAAACCTTTCAATTATTTATGATTTTTATTTGAGATAAGTATTAATAATCAATAATGAAGAAAAGAGGTATTATAATTACTGTTTGAGAAATATCATTACACCAATAATAAAAATATTATTTAATTTAAAAAAGTTTTAAAAGCTCCCGGGCATACGTTTTTATGCCTAGGTCTTACGTTTTTATGCTTGGGGCTTATGACTCAAATTTTAGCACTTATGCCTTATGGATCTACGTCTTTAATTTACGCCCTAGAGCGTTTTTGGTACGCCCCGCCCCGAGACTCGCACTGGGACTCGCCCCAAAAACGTTTTTGAAAACACTGTATAGGACTAATAATTTCAAGTTATGACAATATAATAATTCTTTCAAGTTGTAACAATAAAAAATTTCAGGTTCTAACATTTATATTTTAAAAAAAGCTTTAAAATAATAGTAAAAATCGATTTTTAAAAAATAATAAAAGGTAAAAAATGGATATAGTTGTAGTAATAAATTTGAATACAATAATGATAATTAATAATTGCCATAAATTTAGGAGATTCAAAACAAAATAGGAATATTTGTTTTCCTTTTTTATCTCAAATCAGTTAAGAGTATTTCAAAAAGCAGATTTTCTTCTTTTGTTCAAACGTTTCTCTCTTCTAATTTTTTTCTGTAATTGTCGTCACTCACGACTACTTTCAATTAGTTTTGGTTCAATAATCTTCATTTTGTTGTAATGGACAGATGGTGATAGATGAGATCTTTCAGGTTAGTATTCGTTGCGATTTATTATTTGTATATATTTTTATATTACTGAAACGTAAAAAAAATAAAATAAGAACAATGAAAATGTAAAGGAATTTTTCTGATTTTGTTTGTGTATAATAGATTTAAATTGTGATGTTTTTTGTATGAACATTCTTTTGTTCAGATTACATAATAATATTTTGAAACTGGAATAAATTTTGCGTAATAATATTTTGAAACTGGAATAAATTTTGGTATGATTTTTTTTTAAAATTTAAGGTATTTGGTAAAAAAAGAAAATACATAAAATTTATTTGTAATTGGTATACTATTTATACCATGGGTTTGTGCGATTTTGGAATTATATTTGAATTATTTGAGTATACTGTTTTCTTGATAAATGACAGTGTATGAAATAGTAATAATGTTATCGTTGCAATGGAATTGATATACTTTTAGTTTATAATTAATGAATGTTTACAATTAACTTGTTTAAATTTGGTATTCTTCTTTGTATGATTACTGTATGAACTAGTATTTAGGCTTGGTATGAAATGTGTATAAAAATGTTCATGTTAGTGTTTATTTCAAATGCTCAGGTTAGTATTTATTTTGAATTTGATACTCTTCTTGGTATGAATTTTGTATGAATCAATGGTTAGTCTTGGTATGAAATTGGTATAGAAATGTCCAGGTTAGTGTTAATTTAGAATGTGTTTTTGTATTGTGTATATCAATAATTTTATGCAATTTTGTTAGATTTAGTGAATTCGAATAATATTCAATTTTGATTTCAACTGATTGCTCTCTTTTATAGCTTGAAATATTTTGAAGACACATGCAATACTTGTTGAACCTCTTCCATGCAAGAGTATATGAGATATATCAAGTTATGTCTCGTCGCCTAAATTGTTGTAGCCTACTTCTAAAAGAAAGGTAGAAAGACCACAACTTGAACGCTAGAAGGATCTGTTGATGTGAAATTCAAGAGATCTAAAGTTACATGCAATACATGTCATCAGGAGAGACACAACAAAAAGACATGTTCATAATTTGTTTTTAATTTAGTTTAGTTGTTTAATTGTGTCAAACACATTCGTTTGAATATATTGATCTTTTAACTTAGAGAATTCTGGTTTTCAGAACATTTATTTTGTTTACTACTTACTCCTATGTGTATGTAGTGTTTTTCAAATGTAGACTACAAAATTTAAACTGATTACTAGTGGTAACCATTTAGTATCCATATGATATTCAATTGGTATCCACTTGAAAAAAATTAAGTCCAATAGTGTAGGCAATTGGTAGCCATTTGGTATCCAATTGGAATTATTACGTTAAATTGTATGTAATTGGTATCTAATTGCCATCAAATTGAAAATACAAATGTATGCTATTTGTATCCAATTGGTATCCAACTGAAAAATTTAAGTCTATTTGTATCCAATTGGTATTTAATTAGTATCAAACTGATGTCCAATTGGGTATCAAATTGATATCCAACTAGGAAAACTAAGTCTATTTATATCAAATTGGTATCTAATTGGTATTCAGCTGAAAATACAAAATATGATTAAGATTTCGACTGTGTAAGTCAATCTAAACTAATTAACATTGTATCCAATTGATATCCATTTCAAAAACCTAATTATAACAATGTATACAATTGGTATCTAAATAGAATTTTAAGATATTTAATTCTTATTACTTTGTATATGCAATTTTTTTTTTCAAACTAAAATCTCAATCTAAAACTGATTACTGTTAATATCCAATTTGTATCCAATTGTGTCACGATCTAGATCGTCGTGATTGGCACCCACACTAACCCTCCGGTGGGAGAACCGTTACTACAACCCAACTAACCAAATTAACGAAACTAAGCATTTAAAGATACGACACCAGGTTTAAATGTCCAAAGGAAAAATATTGAGTTTCCATAAACTCCGAAAGTCTAACAAAACAATTGTGGAAATAATGCTCAGAACCTCTACTAACGACAAGTCTAAGGAAATGAGTGCAACCCCAAACTAAACATAAGAATATCTAAAGTACTAGTCTAAGTCTGAATAGAAATGGACTAAACATAACGAGAACTCATGGCAGCCTGAAAGAACTGGCTCACCCTTGAATTCGATGGATCACTGATCTCCTAGATGAGGTCTGTCAGTAGCTGCCTGAAGATGCCTTTTACTCAACAAAGAAAGAGCAAGTGCAGTATCAGTACACAACCACAGTGTACTGGTAGGATCACGCGGCTATCCCAATAAGTGAAACATACACAAGTAATCACAACATAATAAAACAGGCATACACTGAACATATACAATATCAGTCATCATTTCAGGATCGATGTACATTTCCACATTCTCAATAATACATTTATATGACAAGTCAATGGTCCTCTCATGGATTTCATACCCAAACTGTTAGTGTGCCGGATCGTGACACTAGTTCCAAGTTAGTGTGTCGGATCGTGACACTCGTTCCAAGTTAGTGTGTTGGATCGTGACACTCGTTCCAAGTTAGTGTGTTGGATCGTGACACCCGTTTCAATATGTATGTTGGTATGTGACATTCGATCCCAGTTAGTGTGTTGGAACGTGACACCCGTTCCATTCAACAAGCCACAATCACAATGTACATTCTTATAATAATACAATCAAGTGTTGATTCATGGCATACAATCATTCGTTCATACTCATTTACGATTAGAGTGATCAATAGAGCAACATTAACATACATACATGCATTATAATGGAGCAATTACTAACATACATCACACAAACATGAAATCACAATCATCACCTACCTCGAACAAAACTTGAACCCTCCTAAGAAACTTGATCCTTCCTTTTCCAGATTCTTTCCGCTTGTTCTTGGTCTACAAATAATCAATATAATGCGAGGATCAATAAAAAGGGCCTAGTTGCCCGGATTACAATCAACATTATCAACCCTAGGCCAAACCCCTGATCCTAAGGTGCAACTAGTGCTTCTTCCCACCTTCAATTCCAGTCTAAAAATCCTCCCCCAATAATTAATAACCAAGAATCTACGTTCTACGGATCGAAAACAGATTAGGGGAGTAAGAATCTTATCTTTTGCACCAAAAGCAGTGGAAAACAATCAAGAAATGCCTGGAGTCGTCTCCTAACTCTTAAGAATGAAGCTTGCAGAATAATGACGTTTTTGGGGTTTATTTCTGACTTAAGTCGCGTCTCTCCCGCTGTGGTGGACCCTATCCCGCTACAGCGGCCCCCCTGGTGGGAATAATTCCGCCCTGGCAGCTTGCATGGAAACAGAGAATCAAATTAAGAGTTTCAAACCCCCATTTCACAACACACCTTCATCCCATGACACTCACAAACTACCCGTTCACGCTAAGATCAGTTTCAGGAGTTCTACTCCCCCCCAATTTGATTCCGTAAAGTCGTGCGGATTTCTTAACGTCTTAGCTATCCACTCATGTAACCAAATCCATTATTAGATCTCTCATTCGCTACTAGATCTTCCTAGACCTCACTGACTCCGATTTCATCCAAATCTAGACTAGGCTAGGAATTCTCAAGTTACTACCAAAAAGTATTCTGGCCCAAAACTTTTCTCCGTTGGCTTTTCTATAACGACGGTGATAGGTCGTTACAATAGATACCAATTTACCCATAATTCGTCCCCGAGTGAAAAACTAGGAAAACGGGCTAAAGTGAGAGTAGAGTAGTACCTGAATCGACGAATAGCTGGGGATATTTGTCTTGCATGTCCTTCTCGATTTCCCAAGTAGCTTCCTCAACTGGACGAGGCTTCCATTGAACTTCCATGGACTTTATTTCCTTGGTCCTCAGCTTCCAGACATCACGATCAAGAATTATAATCAATTCCTCCTCATACTGAAGGTCTTTGTCTAACCACACCGAGTCCCACTTTATGATGTAATATCTGTCCCTATGATACTTCTTCAACATGGACATATAAAACACTGGATGAACTCCAGATAAGCTAGGAGGTAAGGCTAATCTATAAGTCACTGGCCCTACACAGTTAAGAATCTAAAAAAGAGACCAATATATCGATGACTAAGCTTGCCATTCTTACCGAATCTCATTACCCCCTTTATGGGTGACACCTTTAGAAGAACTTGTTCACCAGCCTGAAAGGCCATGTCCTCACCTTACGGTCTGCATACTTTTTCTGTCGACTATGGACTGCTAGAAGCTTAGCTTGGATGCTTCTCACCTTATCTTGAGCATCTTTCACCAAATCAACCCCCTAAGGGTTTCACACCTCCAACCTCAAACAAACCAATTGAATACCTACACATCCTTCCATATAATGCCTCAATGAAGTCATCTCAATACTCGAGTGATAAATATTATTGTATGTAAACTTAACTAACAACAAAAGCGATTCCCAACAACAACCAAAGTTAATCGTACACACGTCCGCAACATGTTATCAAGGACCTTAACACAATCATCCGGACGAATTCTTTAGCACTTAAGCATGATAAAATTTCACTCGCTACAATTAGAAGTGAACCTGAACCAACCAATGCACACTCATAATATCTAACAATCATAGTTCTTATCAATATCTCCATCTCCTAACATAAATTTCCATGAGCCTAAGTTACAAAAAATTGGTCTTTAGACAACAAATACTCATCGAGGGATATGTCCAAGCATACAAACCCCCTAACAACACTATCGAAAGGCTAGATTTAGCAATTGCGATTGTAAATTACCCTTAATAACAGTAGAATTGGAACCAATGATCCCTACATTCTACCAAGAGAACATCGCATGATCGGTACACCTGATCCACCCACAAAAGTGAAAACACACGTAAACATAGCTAGTGAATCATACTCTCAACCATGTACAAAGTGAAATAGATGGTCAGATAACAATTTACGAAATAATTATTGAATAGCACCAAAGGTTTTCTACTACTATTATTGTAAGCAAATAATAAAATTTATTTTATGAAAAAATTCTCAAGTTTTTTATTTTATTTTTATTATTGAAAAAAGTCATGATTTTATGTATTAAAAAGACTTCACAGTACATTTAAAATTGAGAAAGAAATAAAAAGAATTGTAGTTCGCTCATTTGTGGGCGAACTACCTTTAAAGTTGATGTAACATTGTTTTGGATGAATTGGGAGTTAACGGAGATAACAATGTTAAAAGATAGTAGTTATAGTTAGCTTATCCATTTTGGTATGTGTTTTTTAAAGATGATTCCTTTTAGTGTTTAGGGTTCAAGAAGCAGGGGCGTATCTAGAGGGGATGTTGTGGGTTCACGTGAACCCCTGCTCCCCTCTCTAGATCATATATAAGTGTTATATTTTTTTTAAAATATTTAAATACAGATGTGTGAACCCATGTTCAAAGTATCATATAATAATACGATGACGATTGGGTGTACCTCTCTAAGTGAGGATAAAAATTTAAGTCTTATATCTATCTTGTCCTTTTGAGTAACTACTCTCCAAGTGGTTATCGGCTACACTTTTGACGTTGCAACTAATTTTTCTCTTGTTATTTTTCTTTAATCTTTCAAAATTTTGAAGTGTGTTGCATTGAAATTTTCTAAAAATTTTAGCACTGTAAAATTTTTATATAGTTAAATCAAATGTGTCTATTAAAATTTAAAACTAGTAGTATTATATATTTTGGACTGTAATTTTTAAAATTTAAATGGTTCATATTAAGAACCTAAGAGTCAAACCGATCAAATTTATATTTAAGATGTATTTTTTTTGTAATTGTACACTCATCTTGCCAAAATCTTGAATACGCCTCTATCAAGAAGCATCTATTTTGATGCCGAACTCTCTCCAGTCTTCTGTTGAATGCTTAGATTTGAAGAGCGGTGCAAGAAGGATCTAGTCATTGAGAAGAGAATTAAAAGATCACTCGAAAAATTGCTGTAAAAGAAAAAGAATTTCAAGATTCATTTTTCAGGTCATAAGTCCATAACAAAACGTCATCTTCCAAACAGCAGTATTGTGAGCGTATTTGATCTTACATACATTGTAAGTCAATTATATATCAATGTATTCAAAAGAAAAAATATCTATGTATTCAAAAAAGTATTATACTTGCATCTGAAACAATTAAATACTTTTTAATCATGTTATATATTATAGGTATATCAGATATGTATTTGATCATATGAGAAAATACTCTTAAAACTATAGTAAAAATATGTGATCAAACGGATTACCAATATTTTAAAAAAAACATTTACAGGTCGAGGTGTATCATAGGCTTACCTTAGTGTCTTAGTTCATTAATAGAAGCATTAAAAATATAAGATCAAAAGACTTTTACGGGTTATAATGTTGGCAAAAGAACGAGTTAGAGATATTTGGTAAAATAATATTTCCTCTGTCCTAGTTTATATGACTTAATTTCCTTTTTAGTCAGTCTAAAAAAGAATAACACATTTCTATATGACATAAGTGTCAAAAATACACTTAAACTAGAGGTGACAAATGTTGTGAACCAAGCTGACTCTATAAGGGCCTATGGGCTATTAGAAACTTTTATTTGGGATCCAGACCCAATGAGCATTTGTTAAAAAGGATTAGACGTTAGAAGAGCGGTTATGCAATTATGTTGTAGCTTTGGCTATCAGTTATCTCTCATCTCATTTCTCTGTTCTAGTATATCACGTCCAACATCTACGTACTTTCAAATCAGTAAAAGAGAAATCTAGGATTCTACCCCTAGATTTGAGTATTCTTGAGATGAGTTGATCGTTGAGTTCTCGAGTTCATGTTTCTTTTTTAAATTCTATTCCTAATTATTGAATTTCTATATGTCATGCATTAATATTCTTGAGTTGATTCGTTCATCTCTATATTTCACACCCTATGAATTGAGTATTCTTGAGATGAATAGTGTTCTTGAGTCTTGAGTTCTAAGTACTGAGTTTCCTTATTTCTATTAAGATCCCTGAGTTGAGTCGTTCATGTCCATAATTCCAAATGAACCCTATGATTTGAGTTATAAATTTTGAAAAGCTTTTTTAAAGCCAACACTTGAGTTCTTAAGTTGAGTTTTGAGAAAGTGAAGATGAGTTTTGAGAAAAGAGTTTCTAAAACATGATTAGTATGACAATTGAGTATGCCATCAATGTATGAGCAGTATGGTATCTAGATATACCATAAATGTTTATGTAGTATGACTTTTCGAGTCATCAATGATCATATTAAAATATGATTTAGATATGTTTTTGAGAAAGAGTTTTCAAGTATGAATTGAGTAAGTATAAGGGGACTATGTATTCCCAGAGTTATCAATTTTTACATTGATAAAAGAGAAACTGAGATTTCTGAATGAGTTATGAGTTCAAAAGATATTTCAAGAGCAGTTACCTCTTTTAAGAGGGTAGTTTGAGCAATTATCTCAAACCAAAGGAAGAGTTATTTTTTTAAACATATGAGCATGAGTATATATTATTGGGAGTAGTATTGAACACCGATATGGGGACGAGTTTAGACAAGTCAAAGTCCTCCTAAACCATGTATGCCAACATGGGTGAAGTATCATACTTTTTAGATGATTCCTTATTGCTTTTTAATCATAGCTTAGTGGATCCAATTAGTTGAAGTGTTCTATACCCCGGCAAGGTATAGGACAGTTCTCACAGTATGGGCGAGACGTTGTATCATCACGTAGCTCATAGTGATGGTTGTCGGTTAGAGAATCTCCAAAATAGAGTTAAAAGTGTATTTTTATTATATCACTTATTATGTTGAGCTTAGATATGAGTATGTAACATCCCGTCTAAGAAAGAACTAGAATTAGAAAGAACTATTTTTGGAAAGAGCAAAAGTTGGAAATTTTGGCAAGTTATGCTAAGTATGAGTTTTGGGTCAATTTCAAACGACCATAACTTTCAGTACATGATGTGTTAGGTGGCCCATAAAATATCAAATAAAAGGACTTGGAATCCTCTTTCCAACGCCACCGAGTTTGCTAATTTTTGAGCTCGTATGAGGGAGATATGATTGTTTGAAGTCAGACTGTCTATTTAAGGAAAGTTACCCGGATTAAAGAGGGGTATTTTGGTCTTTTCCTTACCTATCAGATTTAATTCATTTTTAGTAATTAATTGGGGGGCTAAACTGATTTGGTTCAGTTTAGACAATCCTAAATTACGCTAGGGTTTTAGAAAAGAATTCAAGAAGAGAAAAGAGGAGAAAGGTCAAGGCGTTCATCAAGTTCTTGCGAAATCGAAGGTTTTCTTGCGGATTTTCACCAAGGGTTTGATCCCGAAGAGGTATGTGAGTTCACATAGCATTGGGTTCGTTCACCCACGCGCCAATCATGTTATTTTCAGCGAAATTCGTTTCGTAAAGTTGAAGGATTTGAGTTCTTGATAAGTTTTGTTGAAGTTTCTTTCATAATCTTGTTTATTGAGATAAGTGTTAGTGTTTCAAGGGTAGTTTTGAATAGATTATCGTATACTAACGTTGAGTATTCGAATCTAAGTGATTGGGGAAGAAACCATTCGATTCTAGGCGAATTGGGGTTAGAAAACAAGAAAGAAAAAGTCGGACAGAAAACAAAGTACCAAGTCTGCGTCGTGGACATGTTCCTTTAAAGTGAAACTTTCCTCTCCGTGTCGCAGAGAACGTGGACTCAAATGTTTCAAAACTTATTTCGCGACCAAATATTATAATGCATCTCCGCGTCGCGGACTTGCTCCCAGATATTATTTTTTTGACCGTTTCTCATGATTAACAATCTAAAAACACCCTTAATCATCACGATATCCTTCCAATCACAAATCATAACCTTGAATTCATAATTCAAATTCAAGGTAGAGTTAAAAGTCAAGTCTTGAGAGTTCTTCGAATCATTTTAAGTAATTATTTACAAATCGTTTAAACTAGTTTAAGACTTAAGCATTGAGTTTGAGGAAGAGTAGAGCTGAGTTCATTTTCTTTAAAATGATATATCGAAACTATGTATTTCCCAATAGTAAATGTTTTCACATTTAAGATGAGAGGAAACACCGATTTCCAAAAGAATTTTCACGAGCAGTTCTGAGAACCATCTCTTTTAAGAGATATATTTTTGAGTAATAATCTCAAACTATAGAGAAAGTCATGTTTTTAAACATATGAGCTAGTCACATTTTAGGAGTAGTATTGAGCACCGATATGGGGATGATTTCAGATAACTCAAAATCTCCATAAACCATGTAGCCAACGTGGGTAGAAATGGTTATACTTTTTAGATGATTCCTTAATGATTTTTAGTATAGACTAGTGGATCCACTTAGTTGAGGAGTCCTATACCCCGACAAAGTATAAGACAGTTCTGGCAGCGTGGGCTAAACGATGTATTATCACTAGCTCATAGTGATGGTTGTCGGTTAGAGAATCTCCCACAGAGTTACTTGTATTTTCATATACAAAACTAAGTTATTATTGTATTTTTCAATACACTGAGTTGTTATCTACATGTTTTAAAGCTTTTCTTTATATTGCAAATTTATTACTGCTTTATATTGAGATGAGTTGAGTCGAGATGAGGTAAGTGTTTCTTTCAGTTCCAGTTAAAACTTATGTCTTGTATAGATTTCCCCTCACATACTCGTACATTCCATGTACTGACGCCATTTGGTCAACATCTTTTATGATGCAGATACAAGTAACCAGGATCATCCAGCGCTTCGTTGATCCAGTTGAGCTTTAGAGTTGTTGGTGAGCCTCCTTGCTTCCGGAGGATCCCTTTATTATGTTTTGTCATTCAATTGTTAGGATGATTGGGGGGTATTTTCCTGACAACCCTCATGGTATTAGAGGCTTCATAGATAGTTAGACATTATTAGTTCATGAGTCTTTTCATTCCCTTTCATTTATGTTGAGACTTGAGTTGCCACTTTGGCTAGTTGAATGTTTATTTCTAAAACATTCTAAGTTATTATTTGAGTTTTAGTTACTTTTTAAAGTGCTTTTATTATGAGTAAGTCTTCCGCTAAGAGTTAAGCCAGAGCAAGGGTTTGCTTGGGGCAAGCAACGGTTCTCGAGAGCCAGTCCCGCCCAGGGTGTAGGCTCGGGGTGTAACGACCCTAAAAACGAACTAGTGAAACTAGAGCCTCACATGTGAGTTTGGAGTTGAGAACTTGATGAAATGATGAGAAATGACCGTGACGTCCGGAAACTAGTCATTTGAACTAGTGAGTTGTAAGGGTCAACTTTAAATGGTCATATCTTTTAGCTTAAAATGAATTAGGTGGACCTTTACCTATCCAATTAAAGGTCTCTGAGTCCTCTTTCCAACGCCACCGAGTTTGCCCAATTCCGACCTTGGAGTAAAAAGTTATG
>JAJOOR010023756.1:0-30707 GCA_036250505.1 Solanum acaule
AAATTAGGAATTTTGGTCTTTGAATCACTTTTGAAAATCTTTGATAGAACTCCTTGAATGAGAGGTTATTCAAGAATCAAGAGTTACCATACCTTAATGATTGAAGACCCATGAAATTGAAGAAGAAATCAGTTGAAAACCCATCTTCTAGCTTGAGCTTCATCAAGGTCTTCAATGGAGTTTTTGAGAGAATCTACTTTTGAGAGTGAAGGGTCAATTGAAGAATGGGGTTTAATTTTAGACATTTGGAGATTTAACCAACTTAAAATACCCTAAAATAGGTATAATAACTGTTTATAATAATTTCCCAAACTACCCTTCACTTAGTTGGACCTTTTTAAACAAGTCAAACTTGAGTTCTATTTTCGCAGATGTCGTTGGGAAACAAGTTTGCGACGCGGAGGTGTTCCCGCAAGTTTTTGGAAATTAAATTTCGAGATAATAGAATCTGTGACGTGTCCGCGACGCGGACCAAACCTTTTAGCCATTTGTGGAGCAGGTCTGCGACGCGGAGCCAATCCCTCTATGTACAACATCAAAATGCCTTGGCAGCTTGTTTGGCCAAGGTTGGGGTCCTCCTCGAGGACCCTTATTGTGCCCTCCGAGGCATAGTATCCGAACGTTTTGACCCTAGAAACATTTATTAAGACACTCGACTCACCTCCACTGATTTTAGTCTGTAAACAACACATAAAAACATGAACAACATACTAGAACATACCAACACGTAAAAGATCAGTTTTCGAATGTCTTGGTCGTCCCTTGACGTTTGACTTCCAAACTCTTTAAAACTGACTAAGACGGCTATTCTTCATTATTTTAACAAGTTATTAATGCATAAAACCCATGTGAGGGTCTAATTTATCCTACTTTATTTTGAGGGGTGTTACACTTCGTCTCCCATCTCCTTAGAAACCTATCCTCCAAGTATAGAACAACAAATCTCCACAATACTACAGTTTGGTAAAAAATGAAGAAATATGGATTACCACATAAAGTACTAAGTATGGAAGCCATGAAAAAACCATGCTTAAAACAGACATTTTCTTCAAAAATCATGCTTCATGCCAATATGTGAAAACCGTCATGAACATGAGTTCAAGAGGCATAATATACAAACTTAACCAACATACAAGTCATTTCATCACACTAGAACACAATCAACCATATAACCTATTACCTTCAGATTTAGCCTTCACCTCAAGTAGCCTCAAGCTATACTTTGTGCAGTGTATGGATAGCGTCTCATACCACCATCCACACTAAGTACAACATCAAGGTCACCAGAAGTGACTTTACCATTCATCATTTCCATCTTTACACAATACTTATACATAAGAGACAAACATTTCATAAGTCTTATCAACACTATAGGACAATCATCCAGGGCAACCCTAAGTCATACTTGTGCAATGTATGAGTAGCATCCCGTACTACTACTCACGCTAAGTACTCCTTTGAAGCCACCATAGACAAGGCACATTCATATTCATTAAGTCATGACAAGGAAGTAACTCATAATACAATCTAAGTAAAGCATGCATCATTACATTTAAGCATATAACTCAACATTTTTCATTAGCTTCATTTAGAGAACTATCATTCATTTGCCATTAGACAAACATTCTCATTATATCATGATAAGAGCCCATTCATTTCATTTAACATTATAAAGGAACACACCATAACCTCTCTGAAAGCCTAGTTGTGCAATGCGTGGATGGCATCCCATACTACCACCCATACTAAGTAGTGCATTCTTGAGAAGTGATAGTTCATTAACATTCTTTGTGGGGGTAATTCTTAACCGACATAGAAAATGTAAAGAATTCATGGAGTCCCGGTGTCACCCACACCAGATAAGGGATTCCTACTTGCCTGAGGTAGGACCATTGTTTTAAGCTTAAGTGGAATCACTAGATAGACCCATGTGGGCACATAGTTATGGGATAGGGAGATTGCTACTACATACCCTGCATCAACTCACAGATGAGCATCCATCTCAAGATTTTGCTACTAGATACTCCGCCTCAACTTACGGATGAACATGCACCCCAATTCATATCCACAACGTGCTTAGCATTATTCCGAAGGATTCCTTAGCATTCATTGCATTAGTTCATTATGGGATAAGAGATTATTACTAGATACCCAGCCTCAACTCATGGATACGTACCCATCTCAAACCCAACATTCATTAAAAAGGGATATAAGGATTATTACTAGATACTCTGCCTAAACTCAAGGATGAGCATCCATCCCATCCCAACATTCATTCATTGGATAACTCATAGATTCAAAGATAAGAATAGCCTATCACCTAAGAATCCACATATTGTGAGAAAGACCTTTCATAAGCCTTCTAATTCTTTAAATACAACTTTGGGACATAGCCCATACCAAGACTCTAAACATACAATGAAAGACATAAAGGGAACATAGTGGGTTTTGTCCTCGAAACTATGAGGACTCACCAAGTCTACGTCTCCAAGCTCCTTAGAAACCCATCCTCCAAGTATAGAACATCAAATCTCCACAACACTATAGTTTGGTAAAAAATGGAGAAATATGGGTTACCAGATAAAGTACTAAGTATGGAAGCCATCCAAAAACCATGCTTAAAACAAACATTTTCTTTGAAAATCATGCTTCATGCCAATTTATGAAAACATTCATGAACATGAGTTCAAGAGGCATAATATACAAACATAACCAACATACAAGTCATTTCAGCACACTAGAACATAATCTACATATAAACCCATTTCATCACATTAGAACACAATCAACCATATAACCCATTACCTTCACATTAAGCCTTCACCTCAAGTAGCCCTCAAACTATACTTTGTGCAATGTATTGATAGCGTCCCATACCACAATCCACACTAAGTACCACATCAAGGACACCAAAAGTGAGTTTACCATTCATCATTTCCATATTTAAACAATACTTATACATAAGAGACAAACATTTCATAAGTCATATCAACACCATTGGACCATCATCTAGGGCAACCCTAAGTCATACATGTGCAATGTATGAGTAGCATCCCATAATACTACTCATACTAAGTCCTCCTTTGAAGCCACCATAGACAAGGCACATTCATATTCATTAAGTCATGGCAATGAGGTAACTCATAATGGAATCCATGTAATGTATGTATCATTACATTTTAGCATATAAGTCAACAATCTTCATTAGCTTGTGTTAGAGAACCTTCATTCATTATACATTAGACAAACATTCTCATTATATCATGATAAGAGCCCATTCATTTCATTTAACAGTATAAAGGAACACACCATAACATCTCTCAAAGCCTAATTGTGCAATGAATGGATGGCATCCGATACTACCACCCACACTAAGTAGTGCATTTTTGAGAAGTTATAGTTCATTAACATTCTTAGTGGGGGTAAGCCTTAACCGACATAGACAGTGTGAACAATTTATGAAATCCCGATGTCACCCTCACCGGATAAGGGATTCCTACTTGCCTAAGGTAGGACCATTGTTTTTAGCTTAAGTGAATCCACTAGCTAGACCTATGTGGGTACATAGTTATGGGATAGGGAGAATGCTACTACATACTATGTATTAACTCACAAATGAGCATCCATCTCAAGAGGTTGCTCCTAGATACTCCGTCTCAACTCACAGATGAGCATCCACCCCAATTCATATCTACACGGTGCTTAGCATTATTCTGAAGGAGTACTTAACATTCATTACATTAGTTCATTATGGGATAAGAGATTGTTACTAGATACCCAGTCTAAATTCATGGATGAGTATCCATGTAAAACCCAACATTTATTAAAATGGGATATAGGGATTGTTACTAGACACTCCACCTTAACTCAAGGATGAGCATCCATCCCATCCCAACATTCATTCATTGGATAGCTCATAGATTCAAAGATAAGAATAGCCTATCACCTAAGAGTCCCCATATTGTGAGAAAGACCTTTCACAAACCTTTTAATTCTTTGGATACAACTTTGGGACATAGCCCATACAAACAATCTAAACATACAATGAAAGGCATAAAGGGAACATAGTGGCTTTTGTCCTCGAAACTATGAGGACTCACCAAGTCTACGTCTCCAAGCTCCTTAGAAACCTATCATCCAAGTATAGAACATCAAATCTCCACAACACTACAATTTGGTAAAAATGGAGAAATATGGGTTACGTTACCGCATAAAGTACGAAGTATGGAAGCCATGCAAAAACCATTCTTAAAACAGACATTTCCTTCGAAAATCATGCTCATGACAATTTGTGAAAACCTTCATGAACATGAGTTCAAGAGGCATAATATACAAACATAACCAACATACAAGTCATTTCATCACACTCACCAACTCTTCATCTCCAAGCTCCTTAGAAACCTATCCTCCAAGTATAGAACATCAAATCTCCACAACCCTACACTTTGGTAAAAAAAATGGATAAATATGGGTTAGCACATAAATTACTAAGTATGGAAGCCATGCAAAAAACCATTCTTAAAACGAACATTTTCTTTGAAAATCATGCTTTATGCCAATTTGTGAAAACCTTCATGAACATGAGTATAAGAGGCATAATATACAAACATAACGAACATACAAGTCATTTCATCACACTAGAAAATAATATACATATAAACCCATTTTTCACATTAGAGCATAATCAAACATATAACCCATTACCTTCACATTAAGCCTTCACCTCAAGTAGCCCTCTAGCTATACTTTGTGCATTGTATGGATAGTGTCCCATACCACCATCCATACTATGTACCACATCAAGGTCACCAAAAGTAAACTTACCATTCATCCTTTCCACCTTTACACAATACTTACACATAAGAGACATAAACAATTCATAAGTTATATCAACATATTAGGACCATCATCTAGGGCAACCCTAAGTCATACTTGTGCAATGTATGAGTAGCATCCCATACTACTAATCACACTAAGTACTCTTTTAAAGTCACCATAAACAAGGCACATTCATATTCATTAAATCCTGACAAGGAAGTAACTCATAATACAATCAACGTAAAGCACACATAGTTACATTTAAGCGTATAAGTCAAAATTCTTCATTAGCTTCATTTAGAGCACCTTCATTCGTTAGACATTAGACCAACATTCTCATCATATCATCATAAGAGCCCATTCATTTCATTTAATATTATAAAGGAACACACCATAACCTCTCTCATAGCCTACTTGTGCAAAGCATGGATGGCATCCCATACTACCATCCACACTAAGTATTGCATTCTTTAGAAGCCATATTTCATTAACATTCTTTGTGGGGGTAAGCCTTAACCGACATAGACCATGTGAGTAATTAATGGAATCCCGGTGTCACCCTTACCGGATAAGGGATTCCTACTTTCCTAAAGTAGGACTATTGTTTTTAGCTTTAGTAGATCCACTAGATAGACCTATGTGGGCACATAGTTATGGGATAGGAAGATTGCTACTATATACTCCTCCTCAACTCACATATGAGCATCCATCTAAAGAGGTTGGCAGTAGATACTCTCCCTCAATTCAAGGATGAGCATCCGCCCCAATTCATATCCACTCGGTGCTTAGCATTATTCCCCATGGAGTACTTAACATTCATTACATTAGTTCATTATGGGATAAGAGATTTTTACTAGATACCCCACCTCAACTCATGGATGAATATCCATCTCAAACCCAACATTCATTAAAATGGGATATAGGGATTGTTACTAGATACTCCACCTCAACTCACGGATGAGAATCCATCCCATTCCAATATTCATTCATTGGATAGCTCATAGATTCAAAGATGAGAATAGTCTTTCACCTAAGAATCCCCATATTGTGATAAAGACCTTTCACAACATGTCATTATCATTCATTAGGGTACAATTGATAATAGTCTTTGAATTGATACATCATCATTAACATTATCATAGAAAACTTCATTCATTAGTCATTTTTGAGTGTGTATATGTGAAAATCACCTTTCACATATAGTCTCATCATTCATAGGTGTTAATTGAGAAATAACATTCAATCATAACACAATTACATTCTAAAGATGATCATTAACACTTTCATTGAGATCTCACACATATACTTCACATCATAATATCCTTCATGAAATTGCCCCTTAGGGCTATGAACCAACATCAACCCATAAATCCATGATAATACAATAGACAGGGAAATTCACATGATTCAATAACTAATCCAATATAAACATCAACAATTCAACATATTTGCATAATCAACCAATTCCCAATCTCAATTGACCACTTACAAATTTGGGGGAAAACATGGGTTCTAGGAAGAAATCGTCTTAATTCATCTTTAAAACCACAAATCATATATATTTCAATGCAATAAAGTCTTTGAAAATCGTTTGAAGTCGAACCCATGCAAAGATTGAAAACTAGGGTTTTTGGGAAAACATTGGAAACTTCAAATCACCTTTTAAATTGGCTCCTTGAAAGAAACTAAGTCAAGGATAAAGACTACCACACCTTTTATGGAAGAACTCCAAGAAAATCACTTGAAAATATTTAAAACTTAACCTTCAAAGCTTGCCTCCTTCACCTACCATGGAGGTTTTTAGAGAGAGAACTTTAGGAGGGGAGGGGAGGTTTGTATTTTGGGTTTTGAAATAATGAGTCGAAAATAGAGTTTACTACTTTAAAAACCCTTAAAATACATTAATAAACCAATAATAACCATCCATTAACTCAACTCAACTTAACATTAATTTACCAAGTTGCCCCCACATTGGCCGAACCATGGACATCAACACAGTGGTCACTCACGAAACCACACCCACGGACCATGCGTGGGTCCACGAACCATGCTGTCTCTTTCTGGTTTGTGGCTGCAACTCAAATTAAGGGGCCTTGACCTACAGAGGCCATCCACGGGGCGTAGGTCCCCTTCCGTAGGTCATAACATGTTTGAGATTTGCTCTTTTGAGGCAGCCTTGGTGTTAGGCTTTAGAGTCCTTCTCAAGGACCCCTAGGGTGGTCCTTAAGGAGTCGTACCTTGCCGTTTAACCTCTAAACCCCTCAACCTAAGCCCAGGACAACATTTTACACCCTCAAACCTCATATCCACTCCAACACACACTCGCTAGGCTCTAGTTTCACCTATTTGTTTTTTAGTTTGTTACATCATACTCATGTTCCTTAATTAGAGACTACCCCTCTTTTGAATGAGTGGAAACTCTAGGAAACACTTTACTAAGTCTATCTTAGTTCCTTCTTGTTTTGAACCCTAAGAGATACTATACTAGGTACATCTTAGTTCATCATGCTTGAACTCTTGGAGATGCTACTTAAAGCATAATCTAAGTTCATTAGACTTGAAATCTTGGAGATGGTACTTGAAGTATAATCTTAGTTTATTATAAGGTTGAACCCTATGAGATACTTCTTTTAACGTGTCTAGGTTCATTATATTATGGACTCTATGAGGCACTACCTTCATCATGTCTAAGTCCATTTATACTCTTGAATATTATGAGGTACTTAACCAAGCTTACCTTAGTTCCTCATTATTTAGAACCCTAGGATATACTACACTAAGTACATCTTAGTTCATCATGTTTGAACTCTTGGAGATGCTACTTAAAGCACAATCTTAGTTCACTTAGGTTGAACTCTAGGAGATGCTACTTAAAGCACAATCTTAGTTCATCAAGTTTTATCTCTAGGAGATGCTCCTTCAAGCACAATCTTAGACCATTACTTGCATTGGGCTCTAGGAGATGCTACATTATGCACAATCTTAACCCATGTGGTTTGAACTCTAGGAGATGCTACATTGAGCACAATCTTGTTTAATTGGAATATAGCCTTTACCGACATGAGAAAATATGAGTTCTCACATGATCTCTCATGGTGTTACCCACACCATCAAGGTTTGGTCCACTTTCCTAAGGTAGGACCGGTTTGTTAGCTTTGTAGGATCCACAAGCTTACTTTCCTACGGGACATATGGTTATTGGATACGGAGATTGCTACTAGAAACTCAAAGTCCACTAGATGAGGCTTCCATCTAATGAGACACACTTAGGGAAATATATACTCTTCAAGGTGAGAGATCCCATGTGGGAAGCCCAAACTAAACTATGTGGGAACCACCATGAAAGCCCAAACTCAACTAGGTGGGAACTTCCATCTCATTTCAATATCCACTCGGTGCTTGGCCTAAATCCCACAAGATAATAATTAAGTTTCTAATTTGATTCAAATTTATGGAAAGATGTTCTTGACAACCAATCCATGCTAATACCTCTTTAAGACCATGTGTGAGAAACTATCACCATCCATGACCTAGGTATAAAGGCTCTCTAGCCTTTGCTGTTATTAGGTAAGAGAAGCCATTCAACCCTAGAACCATTACTATGTGAGAAGTCTTTCATGTTAAGTTCATTTTCATGCCTAACATCTTGTCTAGAATTCTACATTAGACAAGGATATTAACGAGTCAACAATTTGGACTCATTTTAATAGAATTAGTGTCCTCAAATGCATATTTTGTCTCAATAACTGATGTAAATCCTTAAGATTCAGATATTTGGAGTTTTAGGTAAAGCATGGACAGTACTTGGCAAAAAGGAACAAAATGGCTGAAAAGAAGAAGAAAAGAAGGCCTGAGTATTGTCTAATGCATTAGGCGAGTCACCGAATGGCCTCAACCTCGCCCAAAGTTCCAGTGTGCTGAACCCTGAAGGAAAAGATAAAGTTGGCGATGAAAAGGAGTAGTCGGCGCATCGCCAAACAGTTTTTCTGAAGCAGTACAATATCGCCCAATGATTCATAACACGAAGATGCTGAAGGCAAAAGCTGAAAGGCGATGAAACAGACCAAAGAGAGGATCGTCGAGTGCTTCAGCGATCCCAACTAACTGCGTCGAGTGATCCTTCGGAGCACATTTTCAGACCACTATAAATACTAGTTTGAATTTTTAACTTAGTATGCATTTTCAGATACAACATAATTATTTTTTTATGTTTTAAGTAGAGAGACCTTGTTCTTAGCTTTTGGAGATTGAAGACTTCCAATTCCAAGAAATTAGAAGTGGGTGTTGAAGATTCTTCATCTTAGACTCGATTGAAGTGAATATAAATCATACCTAGTTGATGCTACTTCGATTTGGTATCATTTTCTTCCTTTTCTCTATGTCTAGCTAAAACCCCAATTCTTGGGTTGTGATTTTGTGAATATGGGTTAAATTTCCTATTGGGTATTGCTTATTGTTAGTCTATTTACTGTTTAAATGTTATTTACCTTAGTAGTTATGTTTGAGCTTAATGGGATTGTAGTTGCAAATACAATTTCTTCTTAGTGTTTTTGGCTTGCTCTAGAGAGAGGTTTTAAAACTAAGACAACTAAATTGATAGTCGATGCTTATTGGGTCGTCAAGGGTTCAGCTCGAGAGAGTGAATCTTAGGCCTTTTCCCACACATTTAGCGAGAGAGAGTGAATGGGCTAAGGGGGAGGTTGTGCTTAAATGCAGCAAATCGGTGTTCGAGAGAAATCGAATTGATTCGGGGTAAGTCGCTCGAGAGAGAATTTACCCCCACTAAAGTCTAGCCTAGTTACAAATGTTAAACAATTGATTATCAATAGCATTTACCTGATTATGTGGTTTATCCCATATTCCTATCACATCCTAAGAAACCTGTCTCCCTATATTCGCATATTTTTGTTTTCACTATTTTAGTTGTTAATCGACTACAAACCCCCCATTGATAATTGACATTCGTGTCAACTCCTTAATTTATTATGTTTTTACTCGATAATGGTTTTAGCTATTGTTAACTCTAGCATATTCACGCTTAACTCTTAATTCTCAGAAATTGCTCCCTTAGGACTAGACCCCAACCCATTCGGTTGGGTTATATTACTATTGTACGATCGTAGACACTTGAATTGGAAGTTGTGTCATGATTATGCAAACATCAAAATGGCGCCGCTGCCAGGTATTGGTGTTACTTGAGAATTTCAAGTTGAGTCCAATTTCGCTTTTGTTAGTTATAGTTTACTTACTTAATTTTTAGTTTGGTTTTGCTTGTTTGTTTTGAGTAGGACAATGGAGCATGTCTGATAGAAATGGTAACCAAACCGATTCATCTCCTCTGAGAATGATGTCTCTTAGGGATGGCTTCCTAAGTTTCAGACAATTGGAGAGGGAGTCAATCCATGAGTTGTGGCTAAATTTTAAGTCGATCTTCCTCCAGCACCCAACTCAAGGAGTCCCACAAAATGTGCTATTAGACTGCTTCTACAAAAGTCTTGGCCCGGAAAATAGAAGAATGGCTAACTAAATATTTCTAGGGAGGTCTCTCACGACTGCCATATGCAATAGCAGCCCAGCTCCTTGATAACCTCGCCATGACCAACAAAAGAACTATATTTTGGCCACATTATTGACCCAGCTAGATCTAGTGACCAAGAATTTCGTGGAATTGGAAGCACTAGACAAAAATGAAGACTGGTACAGTCCCCATCATGAGCGTGTGAAGCCTAATTTGAACGAGGGTGGGCGAATAGTGGAAACACTCTCACTCATTCTCCCCAAAGTCGAAAGTCACGACGAAGGTGCTGAATGAGATAAAAAGAGAATGTATCAATGTTGAATAAGATAACTACTTCCCATTTCATATTTGTTCAGTTTCTAGAAACCCAAATGGGTCATGTGTTGTCTCGTCTCTACCCCCACGAATCAAGACTAAGTGGGGAAGTCATGCCACGACTATAACTAAGGCACTTCTTGGGAGGCAACCCAATGTTTGATCATTTTAAATTGTTATTCTATAAATAATGATGTGTTGATTGGGCAGGTTAAAGTAGAAAAAGTGTGTGAAAAGTGCAAAATTGGTGAACAAATAATCCAGTCGGTGAATCGGCAAATTGGTTGGCGTGATCGACTTGGTCTGCCGTCTTCTCCAACTAATTTTAACTTGGAGCTTGTAAAACTCGGTGAGCCCAGGAGCAACTTGGCGAGTCGTCAACCTGGTCGGTGATCGTG
This sequence comes from Solanum acaule, assembly GCA_036250505.1. NCBI lineage: Eukaryota > Viridiplantae > Streptophyta > Magnoliopsida > Solanales > Solanaceae > Solanum > Solanum acaule. The sequence goes on from JAJOOR010023756.1 coordinate 11,050, forward strand.
ATTAATATCGTTGAGTGAGTGAAAACTGGATGGGCTAAAAGAGAGCCAAGGATTTAAATTTGAAAGCCTTTCACTTTCCCTCACTTTTTACTTGACGAAACTAACACCCGCACTCTAGTTTCCATATTTCGTGTGTTTTTAGAGTATTATTAGTGTTGATCTATGCTCAAATTTGGATTTCATAGCCGCCTAACAATTCAAAGTAATTTAAACGGCACCAAAGGTTGGTCTTTCGATCCCTGAACTTATTGTCAGTAATTGGTTCTCTTATGCAAATAATATTATCATATTATCGTGTGTTGGGCCTCTCTGATAGGATTAGATTGTTCAAACGCCTATGTCAATTCGAGAATCTTAACCATTTTGTCTTGATTTTTTTAAAATCCCGTATGATTGTGCGTTGAAATCATTATATTTTGTGTGGTTGTGCTTTCATGTTGTTTAGTATGGCAGAATTGGGAGAAATCTGAGCATCCCGGGAAGATGAGTGCCATAGGTCTTAGTTTAATTTCACTAGTGCAAGTGTTAATTTTGTTTTCGGGGGTTGCGGGGTCGAATTCGATAAGTTGGGTTGAAAATAGGCACGTTGGGCCATTTGGCAAGCAAGGTCGACCTCGCCAAACCACTCGGTGGTTCGCCTAATGTCCCCAACTCATCTTTCATTTGATAATTGCATACTGTAACTTTCGGAGAGAAGCATGAGGTCGCCGAAAGCACTAGGTGACTCGCCCAGAGTTTTCTTGATCGCCCTTTGTCTGCACCTCTAAATCCATTGTTGTACTGTAACTTTTTGTCGACAAAAACTTGCTCGCCAAAAGTAGTCAGCAATTCGCCGAAAGGGGCCTCCCATCTCCGACTTACTAAACACATTTGAGCTAATCCCTTCTACGAGCCCGATCCAACTCGCCAAAGAGATTCGGCGACTCACCGACTGGTTTGGCGAATCTATCTTCTATTGATTGTTTGCACTTCTGAGTGAATTATTTCTAACTTTTTCCCAATGTATTGCAGACATAGCTAGACCCAAAGTTACAGGTAGAAACATGCCACCCCGCAATAAGGCAGAAGGTATTAAAATCAACGAAGGTGAATCTCTATCAAAAGGAAAGGCTACAAAACTTTCCACAACTGGTCGAAAGGGAAGAGGAAAAGGCAAGGCACTCATATCATAAGAAGTCAGCTCTGACAGCGAAGGCATATAAGACACTTACCTCACTGCTTCTGAGAGTAAGGGTGAAAAGCAGGAAAACCAAAGTGCAGCCTCTTGTGATTATGAGCTGATAACAGCACAGAGGGCTGAATTATGATCTAAGAAGCTGAATGATCCTTCTAGGATACGGAATCGTCCACTTTCCACTCTTACTCCCCAGTTGCAGAGCAGGAAATGATGTTTGCACCACCAATACAATATCCTCCTCCCAAGTCAATGAACGGGTTAGAGACGCAGGGATTAAGGACAATTATTGAGGAGAACTGTCTCTCCACAGATGGAGTGATTGATAGATACCCCAAGATTATGAGTTTTCTGAAATCTCATAACTTTCAAATTTTCACAAATCCCCATGGCCCGTATATTCCAAGATGGGTCAGAGAGTTCTAGAACACATATAGTGCATTGGTACCATGCGGGAAGACACCAACAACTAAATTTAAGCCGCTTGACTATGTCATTGTCAGGGGAAAGAAGGTGTTGTTATACTTGTCGTTGTGGAATGCACTGCGGCACTTGAGGATAAAAGAATGGTTGGCCCTATTAATATCAGACGAAACTCCTAAGTGGCTTGAGGTTGGGGTAGTTATCGAGAAGAAGGACTTAAATGTTGTAACAAGGTATTGGTTTGGCTTCATCAGCAGCACGATCATGCCTTCATAGAATGAATCTCTCCTTCGCCACGCAAAAGCAACCTGTTTAGGTTGCCTCATCAAGGGAATGAGGCTAAACCTGGGAAGGATCATTGTTTCTGAGATGCTTATGCGTGCAAGGCAGAGCCAAACCTCACTTCCCTTCCCGGTATTGATCACCGAGTTGTGCAGACGAACTCGGGTGCATAGAGATGCCAAGAAAGATGTGCAAGTGATTCCCATATCCTCTACCAATATTTGGAGAATCGAGGCAAAATATTTAAAGGACCAAGCTAAACAGAAGAAGCCAGCTGATGTGAGGTCAAAATACATATTTTTAATCATTATTTGCCTCACATTTATTATTTATATTTGTACTTTTTGAATATAAATTTTATGAATTGTGCTAAATGGTATATTTTATTTGTATGATTAAATTGGTGAAAAAATGAAGAAATTTGGAGCTAAAACGAATTAAAGATGGAAGGTTGAAAAAGAAAATCAAGCAGACAACTTAATAAATTAAATTAAAAAAACTAATATATTTATGTATATAAGGAAAGGCTGCTGCAATTGAAAATTTTCAATTGGCCTCTACTGTATACGTCTCACAATGGAAGGCTACAACAGCAAAAGAAAATTGACGCGGACAGCTTCACCGAAAATAAAAAGGAATTCAATTCCTTTTGGTTTTGGATTCATAATTTGTTTGGATTCAATTATTTTATTTAGGGCTTCTATATCTATAAATAGGGCATGAAAAGTTATTTTTGAGTGAGCCAAGAACCAAGAAATAAGACACAATATAAATTTTCTTCTAGCTTAGGAACTTTGGAAGAGCCGCCGTGGAGACCGGAGAATTGTGGTTTATTCATTCTTCTCCTTTATTATTTATTTGTATTTGTGATTAATAAAAGGTAGTTTAGCTATTGTTCTTAACTTTTTATGAGTAACACAAACATATTTATTTTAATACATTTTGATTGTGTTCTTGAGATAATGAGTAGCTAAATTTCATAACTAGGGTTGTGTGAACCATAAGCAATTAACAAAGTATGAATAATAACTAAGTAATTCTTGAATAGTGTTGAAGCATGCATTTATAATTTTCAGATATTTTTATTTTCATTTGACGACAAATGTTTTTATTTGTTGTGGGTGAGGCCCACCTTTGTGTTACCTTTGTGCATATTAGTTTTGTTTATCTATTTGGTCTTTGTGCTTAATATTATGTTATACACTTATTTTTGGGGAAGGTTTGAACTTGTGGCTCCTTAATTTTAAATTGAAACTGATTTTTGATCCTTCCGAATTTTGTTTTTGCGAATTGTTGCCACCCGTTCATGTTGAATGTGGCTGTTCTTTTGCGAATTTGAGTATCGGTCCCGATCAATACTGATGACTTAAATAGTGCTCATAATCGAACAACCATGAATGTGCGGTTACGATGAGGCTAAATAAAGTTGCATAAAAAATATGTGAACTCTTTGCATCTCTTTGTGACTAGCCAATTATCGAATTGAGTCTCTTGTGCTGAAAATTGTAGTCTAGCGAAAATGTGGAGTCATTTCTGACTTTGGTGTCGATGCCTTGTGTGATGAGCTTACTGTGAATCATGCATGATAACACCAAGAATTTGCCCCGTTGGTTTGATATGATCTTAGGCAACTTCGAAGACTGTTAGACAATTTGACTTATACCTCTTTGGTGGCCTACCTTGTGAGTGTGTGAACCTCTTTTGAACACCCCTTGAGCCTTACCTTTCTTTGGAAAAAACATGATGAAAACATGACCTTTCTTAAATCCACTACCCATAATCCTCTTGATTTGTGGTTGATTGAATAGCCAACTTAACCCAAAGGCCTAAGTTGGGGGAGGGGTGAAAAGAGAAGGCAATTCAAGAAGTGCAAGAAAAGTCTCCTTTTAACCCATGGTTTTGAGAAAAATGGAACCCCTCCATATATTAAAAAAAAGAGAAGAGAAAAGAAAAGAATGGAAAAGAAAAATTCATGGAATAAAGTACAAAAGAAATGGTGTTTCTGAACAATCCATGGAAAGTGAATAATGGAATGACTTATGAGCACTAAAGAAAATGATGAAAGAAAAGAAAAGGAAGTGTTGTGAGCACCACATTTCATGAGTATGAAAGTCACTGAGCCTAAATGACCATACCTTTGCACTCAGCCCCATTACAAGCCTTGAAAATACCATTTTGATCTTGAAAGAGCTGAAACAGCTGTCTATTGGAAAGTATGGGCAAACCTATAGGTGAAAGCATGCATTGTGTTCTTCTTTGTGAGGGTGAGATTTGCATTTGATTCTGGAGCTTTAAATTGATAAACCATTGTGTGTGAATATAAAATCATTCTTTGTGTAAGGGCATTTGAACACTTAAGTTGAGCTTGAACTTGCATTTGAAGCAAGTATGGTGTGCTTGAGATTATTTGATAATGGTGTGTCACAACTTGAAACTTTGAGTGCACATTTGATTTTCGCATGAGTAAATTGAGTCTTATGTGTGCATTCATGAGTAAGTCTTGTGTAGCATTGTTCGAGACATCCTATAGGAACTTCCGAACTCGAGTTTTACTTGAGGACAAGCAAAAGTTTAAGTTGGAGATGTTGATGAATCCACAATTTGGACTCATTCAGGGCTTCATTTTAATAGAATTAGTGACCTCAAATGCATATTTTGTCTCAATAACTGATGTAAATCCTTAAATTTCAAGTATTTGGAGGTTGAGGCAAAGCATAGATACTACTTGGCAAAAAGGAAAAAAACAGTTGAAAATATGTAGAAAAGAAAGCCTGAGGATCACCTAATGAATTAGGCGAGTCGCCGAATGGCCTCAACCCCGTCCAAAGTTCCAGTATGCTGAGCCCTGAAGGAAAAGATCAAGTCGGCGATGAAAAGGAGCAGTCAGCGCGTTGCCGAACAGTACTATATCGCCTAATGATCCAGAACGCGAAGATGCTGAAAGGCGATGAAGCAGACTAAAGGGTAGATCGCCGAGTACACCGGTAATCCCGACTAACTGTGCCGAGTGATCCTTCGCAACGCATTTTTCAGAAAACTATAAATACTAGTTTGAATTTTTATCTTAGTATGCAATTTCAGATACAACATTATTATTATTTTAAGTTTCAAGTAGAGAGACATTGTTCTTAGCTTTTGGAGATTTGAAGACTTCCAATTCCAAGAAATTGGAAGTGGGTGTTGAAGATTCGTCATCTTAGACTCAATTGAAGTGAATATAAATCATACCCAGTTGATGTTACTTCTATTTGGTATCATTTTCTTCCTTTTCTCTATGTCTAGCTAAAACCACAATTCATAGGGAGTGATTTTGTAAATATAGGTTAAATTTCCTATTGGGTATTGCTTATTGTTAGTCTATTTGTTATTTAAATGTGATTTTTTTTAATAGTTATGTTTGAAATTAATGGGATTGTAGTTGCAAATACGATTTCATCTTAGTGTTTTTGGCTTGCTTGAGAGGGAGGTTTGAAAACTAAGACTACTAAATCGATAGTCGGTGGTTATTGGGTTGTCATGGGTTTAGCTCGAGAGAGTGAATCCAAGTCCTTTTCCCACACATTCAGCTCGAGAGTGAATGGGCTAAGGTGGAAGCTGTCCTTAAAAGAGGCAACTCGGTGTTCGAGAGAAACCGAGTTGATTTGGGGTAAGTTACTCGAGATAGAATTTACCCCCACTAAAGTCTAGCGTAGTTACCAATGTTTAGCAATTGATTATCAATAGCATTTACCCAATTGTGTAATTTATCCCATATTCCTATCACATCCCAAGAATCTCGTCTCCCTAAATTCGCATCTTTTTGTTTTGCTGTTTTAGTTGTTAATAGACTACAAACTCCCCATTGATAATTGACATTCCTGTCAACCCCTTAATTTATTATGTTCTTACTTGATAATGTTTTTAGGTATGGTTAACGCTAGCATATTCGCACTTAACTCTTAATTCTCAGAAATTGCTCCCTTGGGACTCGACCGCAACCCATTCGGTTGGGTTTTATTACTATTCTACAATCGTAGACACTGGAATTGGAAGTTGTGCCTTGATTAAGCAAACATCAGATATCATCATGACCTAAGTGATTCTATCACTTCGTACCATCTATGACTCATAACGTGAATTAGGTAGGTAAAGATCCTTCATCACAATTCTATTCATTAGCCTTGTACTCACATGTAGATTTTACTCTCAAGGCCTTAGCATCTATAGTTAAACATATTAGCTTCACTCTTATGACCTAGTGATCAACATTCACAACTATGAGTCTTCATTCTCAATGACTCCACATCATGGGAACATATTATGAAACTAGATTACATGGCATTCAATCACATTCTTCATTACTAGGTACTTCTAGCGACAATCCATCCTTAAAGGTTCAATTTCAATGTTACAAGTCAAGATCAATTATGTAGTATATAGTCTAGTTCAATTCATGTCTAGGTATTCCTAATCTTGATCAATTACTACTCATGACATTGATTTACAATGATTACTCATGAACCTTCAATTTCACCTCTAATGGCATAAACCCACAAATATCACATTCATCAATTTAGACTACGGTTTACCATAGAAATCACATGAATTCATCATAATATTATTAAATAAAGCTAAAGAAATCATAATTGGGTATTATCCACTAGATTGGAATCATACCGAAACTCTACCCACAATGTAAGCACAACCCTAGCTAGAATTGGGTTTTTGACTTCACAATTGGGGGAAAACTAAGGGGGCTCTATGGGGGAAGAACCAATATATGAATAAGCTAAACATACCTTCATTCAAAGCCCTAAACAAAGCTTGCTTCAATGGTGAAAATCGACCTAGGTTGCTGCCCTCTTCCTTCTCTTCTTCTTGTTCTTCACTTCTAGAGAGAGATTCTTGGAGAGGATTTGGGGTCTTAGATAAATGAGTTAATGACTTAGTTTTAGGGGCCTATTAAGCATATATAGGTTGTAACTAACTAACCGACCTACCTTAACCCCAAATTAATTACTAACTTAGCAACCAAACACTTGAGTTAAACTAAAATCTGAAAATCTGTGTTGACCCATGACACCACCACCCACGGACCGTGGGTGGGCCTACGGGGTGTACTGAACCTCCATAGGTTCTGGTCAGATATTCAACTTGGCAGGCCTTTGCAGGCCTTGATCTACAACCCCCACCTACGGGGTATAGGTCCACCTATGGCTAGTAGGTGGCCAAGCATGAGTGGACTGTTTTTGACAGCTTTTTGGGCTGTTTTGGGGTCTTCCTCAAGGATCCCTTGGGTGGTCGTACCTTGACGCCCTAACCCCTAAACCTCCATTCTAAGTACAGGAGTCGTTTTTAGGAGTTTTAAACCTCAAAAACACTCCAAAACTCTTACGAAAAGCTCTAGAACTCTCTAGTTCAACTTTCTAGTTTTTGGGGCATTACAGAAAGCTACCCAGAGATGGAAAGCCAGCATACCTTGATTAAGAATCTCCAAGAAATTTGATGAAGAAGCCTTCCATTCTCCAAACCATAGTTCAAATTCTACCCTTCTTCTTCTTTGAATTTTAGGGAGAGAAATATTGTGAGGAAGATGAACTTGTAGTTTGATTTGGGTGTTTGTGAAAAATGACTTTGTTTAGGGGATTTTGACATAAAAACAACTTATATAGCACCCCTAAATATACCAAAAACGACTCCACTTAATTGGACTTTAAAAGGAAATGACTTAACTAACCTTCTTCAATTGACCACGCCTAGGTGTCACGAGCCGTGGTGGGGACCACAATCCGTGGTCGCACTCATGAAGTTGGGGAAGTGGCTAGGTATTTGGTGCCACAAGCTCACAAGCCCAAGGTATTCCCACGAGGGGCTCCACAAGATGTGGTGAAGACCACGAGCCGTGGTCCCTCTCGTGGTCCTTGAGGCAGTAGCGATGCCACATTGAGACCCATAGCTCAAATTCCAAAGGCATCTTCACGAGGGTATCCACGAGCAGTGGTTAAGACCACTGGTCGTGGTCCTTCTCGTGGACCTTGAGGCAGTGGCTAGGCCACTTGGAGGCTTCTCTTCCTTGGCCAAGGCAACTCCAAGAGGCCTCCCACGAGCCGTGGTTAAGGCCACTAGCCATGGTGATGGCCGTGGAAATTGAGGCAGTGTACCAAAGTTTGGGGCAGCCTTGGCTTGGCCCATATTCCTTGGCACTTACCCCTTAGCCTTGACCCTTGTAACCCTTATTTTTAACTCTAGATGGTATACTAATATATGTGGAGCCATTTTTATGATTTTTAACCCTTACATTTGGGCTCTAGTTCTCGTTGGTGGGGGCAGATTTGAAGTGTAATTGATTTAAGTTGGGACTTAGAGGTTAATTCGCTATTAGTTAGGGGTTAAGTGGGGTTGGTTAATAAGTTATTAGACCACCTATATAAACCTAATAGACTCTTAATTAGATTATTTCTAAAATCATTACTTTAGATTCACAAAAAAACCCAAATTCCTTTAAGAAATTCTCTACCTAGAAGTAAAGAAGAAGAAGAAGAAGAAGAGAAGGATGCTAGGGAAGAATTCTTCCATTCATGCAACGTTAGTGAGGGCTTACAATCAAGGTATGTTAGCTTATTCATCTATGGACTCTTCCATCCATACAACCCCCTATATTTCCCCCAATTGTGAAGACAAAACCCAATTGTAGCTAGGGTTTCTTCCTACATTGTGGGTAGTGTTGAAGTATGATTCCAATTGAGTGGATAGTACTTGTTTATGAGTGTTTTATTGTTGAATTAATATATTATGATGAATTTATGTGTTTTCCATGGTTAACCCTAGTCTAATTGATGAATTTGGTATTTTGTGGGTTTATGCCATAAAGGGTAAAAGTGAAGACTTAGAGTTGATCATCTAAAATTGATGATGTCTGTATTAATTGTTAAAGATTAAAAGCAAGTAGACATGAATTGAATTATATTGTAGTGTACATTATGGATCTTGACGAGTAAAGCTTGAAGTTGAACATTTTTGATGAATTATCACTAGAATCACTTGATAATAAAGAATGTGATGTGATTAGAATGCCTTGAAATCTAGGTGTAATTGAGGATTGTGAGAAGTAAAGCTTTTAGAGTAAGGCTTGTAGTCATGAATGTTAAATAACTTGGGCTTTGAGAGTAAAGTTAATGTGATTAATAGAAGTCTAATAGGTTGAATTGAGGTTAAAAGACTATATTCAACAAACCTACCTTATAAATGCTTGATTGTACAAAGTGATAGAATCACTTGAACATGGATTGATCGTCAAGGACATCCTTCCATGAGACATGAATGTTAAGCAAGGCTTAATAGTAAATCTTGGGGTGTATTCTTGGCCCCAAGTGGATATTGACAATAAGATGGAGTGTCACACAAGATACGGTCAGGGCTCTAAGTTGAAAGGAGAACCACACCTAGTTGATGTGAGGATTATCCAAGTTAAAAGGGGAACTCCTAGTAGTAGAGTGTGGGTTTTGCAAAAGTTCGGTCTCATGAGTTGTAATCCTTCACCTAGTGGTGTTAAGGTTACAATCTCCATATCCAATGAACTAAGACTTACTTAAAGAAGTACCTCATAGTGTTCAAAAATATAAATGGATTTAGCCATTCTTAAGTAAATATCTCATAGGGTCCATCTTAATAATGAACTTAGACATGCTTAAAGAAGTATCTCACAGGGTTCAACCTAATAATGAACTAAGATGTGCTTAATGGAGTACCTCATAGTGTTCTAAGGCCTAAAGAGAGGAACTAGTTTCCAACAAGGAAGTATGACTATGAGGACCTAAAAGTGGTACTTAGCATGAATAGTAATATGGGTTTCTATTAATTCATTGAACAAGTATGACTTAAGGTTATTCAAGAAACTATTTTTTTGTGTGATGTATATTGAGATAGGATTGTGCTATAGTTCCCTTCCTTGTTATAATTGACTAAAAGTGACTATGCTTTATATTGACTAATGGTTATATTATGTCTATATCGGGGATTATGCTTGAGACTATGTTATTATCTCTTGTGTTTGTGGATTATGTCTTATGTTGACTAACCCTTATGTTTTGCTCTTACGATGTTGTTCTAGCTAACATATTTAGTTCATTTTATACTAATGTATACTTTGCCTATATTCACATCAAATGTAGGGTTCAGAGATTTGAGTTCTATTCTTGGAGATAGGTTTCTAAGGAGCAAGGAGTTGAAGATTGGGTGAGTCCTCATAGCTTCGAGGACAAAGCCACTATTTCGTTTATGTTTTTTAGCCCCTTTATTTTATATAGGCATGGATTAGGGTTTTAGGGTAACCTCCAAGTAATCCTAATGGACCCTTGGGCTTATTTTCATGTCATGAGACTATTGTATGGGTTGTGTCCCAAAGGTTATAATTCAAGTTGAGTTTAGATGGTTTGAGACAAAAGTGTAGAAAAGACTTTTGCTTGCTTTTAATAAAGATTTCGATTGTATGGATAATGATTTTTATGATTTTCCATACTATTCTATTATCTTATGTTATGATATGCTAAGGGCTTGTATGATACCCCTTCGGGGTCAAGTACGCCATGTTACATCTTAGGTGTACCCCTAGGTCGTCACACCTCACAAGGTTGGTCAAAGAAAGATGTATATTGTCAAATTGTTTCACTCCTCAAAATATTTGCCTAAGATCATTTCAAGAGCTTGCATCACTTAGTCAACAGGACCAATGGGAAAAATTGAAGGTGTCACCACACTCAATGTTCAAGGAAAGCTCATCACACAAGGCATTGGCACTAATATCAAATGAGACTCATTCGAACTAGTGTGCAATGTTCATCACAAGAGACTACATTCGATAACTGGCTAGTCACAACGAGATGCAAAAAGTCCACATATTGTCTTTGCAACTTCATTTGGCCTCATCCTAGCCGCGCATTAATTTTTGTTCGATTAAGAACAATATTCAAGTCATCGGTATTTATCATAACCAATACTCAAATTTGCAGAAGAACAACAACAATCAAACACAACAAGAGGTGGCAAAAAATTTCAGATGGGTCAAAAACAATTTCTATTCAAAACAAGGAGCCACAAACTTAAATATCTACAATATAGAATCAATACACAATTTAAAACACAAAAACACAAAATATATACATAAAATGTAATCACAAGAGGTAGATATCGAGATACCTCACCCCACCACAAATGTAAAACAGTTGTCCTCAAATGCAACAAAAACAACTAAAATTAATAAAACAAACAGAGAGGGAGGTAAGAAAGATCCCATCCGCACAGTCACTCCATATTTTGGGGCATCAATACCTCGTGTCACATCAGCTATAACCGCACTCGACTCACCTATAGTTGTGTCTCTGAAGGAGCTCTGTCGGACAGTCTCGAACATAGCATCTTCCAAGTCGCTAGATTATCATAAATAGCCTCATCTTGCTCCCTAAGATAATCTTCGTTTGTTTCAGCCTCTAACTCAGCAATAGCCACATCAATCATAGGCACATCTCTGGTGGTAGCCTGAGGCATCTCAGAACTGGTCCGGACATCCTGAGCCTCATCTTTTAAATCAGTCACCGCAGAAGTAACCCCTTGTTGACTCTCACAAGTCTTTAATCTCGATGTGAGAGCATCATTGGATGTCTGGAGGGGTGTCAAAGCAGCTAAGATGGCTCGCTCAATCATCTAAGGAACTTCAACCTCTTGCCGGGATGCCCGTACATCAGCAGAATGGGCTTGGTGCCCCATCTTGAGGAGCATGGCCTGAGTGATCCTAGTGGGATGGGAAGTAGCAGAAGAACCTGGGGTCTAGGAAGGAGTGGTAGCGGGTGTACCTGAAGGATCGGAGGCCGGAGTAGGCAAAGATGCCTCTGGAGATATGGACTCAACATCAACCTCCGGGGATGCATCCACCGGAGCTACTCTCCTCTTATATGTGTAATCACATGAGTACTCGGCCCCTATGCACTGGATAATTGTAGAGGATGTAGATGTGACCTTAATGTCCCTCGTCTTGTCACTAGAAACTCCAGCCCGTGGACATAGTGATATATCGTGAGTTTACGATATTTTTAATATATTTCACTTAAGAGTTGTGTGTTTCGAGGGCCATTTTGTATTGGAAATAACGTTTTTGTGTCATGTTTGGAGGAAATAGTCTTGGGTACAATTTAGTGAGATGACAGCTGAAAAATCTTAAGAAGTAGCCACCCACGAAGGGACTTACGTACTGTAGGTCCTATGACGGTCTGTTAATGGTGGGCGTAGTTGGGAGCATCAGGGAAGTCTGACCAAGTGTGGAACCACAAAGAAACCTACGGACCCTAGGTCGACCTATGGGCCGTCAAGCACGTTTGTAGAAGGTTTTGAGAGATTTGAAGTTCCAGTGCCTGATTAAAATCCCAAGTGTGGAGCTACGGAAGAGGACCACAGACCATAGGTCAACTAACGGTCTGTCCTACATGTCCGTCAGTGATAAACTGGGAGTTGAAGGTTCTAGGCCTTGCATAAAAAGTTTAAGCGTTGACCAATGGGGGGGCCTATGGACCGTACATCGACCCACGGTCGTTAGGTCGAGTCATCGATCAAAGACGCGTCTAGAGTTTTTTTCCTTATTTTGTTTCCTTTTTGTTTAGGACATGTTTTTTTATAAATAGTGTATGTAAACCTTGTTTTTAGGGGTTAGACATTATTGTTTACTTTTACTTCGTCATATTTTCTTGGGAATTAACTTCCAAACTTTGGCAATTTGATTTTCGGATTTTGGTTTATAATATTTTTTCTTTGAAATTCAATTATAGATTATTGGTTTCTTCTACTCTAAACGTAAGTTCATGAATTATCTTTACAAAAATATGAATTTTCTTTTTTCAAACATGAGTAACTAAATCCAAAACTAGGGTTGTGGGAACCATGGGCAATTAACAGTGTATGAATAATAACTAAGTAATTCTTGAATAGTGTTGATGCATGTATTGGTAATTATTTCGCTTAAAAGTCTTTTTAATGGTGGACAACGTTAAAACTCACCTTGTTGCTACTTGCCGGACCAAGGAGGTAGTTAATAAGAAAAGAATTATCAACAGATATTTAGTGTGATACTATCTAATAGTCTAATGTCAATTGGATCGAGGGTGAAAACTAAGACATACATTGATGTGATGTCTAATCTGAGGTAAAGGTAAGGGTTAGTAAATCATACACACGTAGCCGGTCCAAGGTGCAGGGTGAAATTCCCTATTTGGAGGACCAATCAGTTAGATATACATTTCTTACAAACTTTGCATGTAAAACACTAGGAAAGGATTACTATTATTCGGATTACCGCGTTAAGAGCTTATGCGGAACACATATACCCTAGTTTCTCTCTCTGATTGATAACAACAAAGTTCAAATCCTGCTCACTTGTTACTTAAACAACAATCAGTAATTTGTTTCACAAATCCCCCCTCTTACCTACTTGTTTCGGAAATAAGTTGACTAAACAAATATAATAGTAAGTTAAGTTTAACTCTAAACCATATTCATCGTGGGATCTATCCCAACTTACAAGTTAGGTTCTTTATTTGACAACGATAACTTATTCGTCTTTAGGGATATGTAATTTGAGCGTACCAAATTTTGGCACCGCTGCCAAAGAATAAGGCTTTTAGATTAAGTTTAACTACATTATTGAACTTTAGTCAATTATTTCCTAATTTTATGTTTTCATTTGTTTTTGTTTTCCTCAGGTTTCTACTCTACTGTATACCAAGTACACGGAGTCGAGGCGAACCATTGACCCCATACAATCCAAAGTTGAGCAAAACTTTCAGAAAGATAAATAATCAAGGGGTCAAAAATAATCCAATCATAGATGAACGTGTGGATGTGTTGGTAATGAGAATGCTCAGCTTCATGGTGTCAATCTACTCGGAGATGCATTGAGGGTGAAAAATCCACGAGAACCAAGGTTGCAAGATAATTATAGGGTCGAGTTTAAGACAGTTGAATTAGAAGGACCCATTGTTATCCCTCCACTACCTCCAGGGCATACATTTGTGGTGACGAGAAGAGTTATGCAAATGCTTACTGCAAGGGGGTTGTTTTCTGGTATGACTTCGGAAGATCCACATAGGCACTTGGCCAAGTTGAGAAATGTCTACAAGAGTTGTGCTAGGAGACCAGAGTTGGATAATAATGTCATAGGGCTGAGAGTCTTCCCTCTATCATTGACCGGAGATGCTGTGATTTGGTTTTCTGAGCTTTCATATAACTCAATTCATACATGGGACCAATTGCACAAGGTGTTTATGGCCAAGTACTTCCCGTTGTCTACGAAGTTGAACCACAAAGACAAACTCAACAAAATTATGGCACTACCTGGAGGGTCTATAAGTATTTCATTGGATAGGTTCATTGCATTCATAAGAAGTGTTTTGACACCGCAATGACGATGAGTCACTGAAAGAGTATTTGTATAGAGGTCAGGATGACAGTGGTAAGGTTGTGCTTGATACTATCACTGGAGGATCATATGGTGAGTGTAATTTTGAGGAGATCACTGAGAAATTGTAGAAGATTTCCAAAAATAATAAAGCATGGAGTACTAGAAAGTCAAACACTGAAAACACTTTTGTAGTTCAAGCTGCACCTTGTCAATTTGCGATGACATTCGTGAGAAGATGGCTCAGATGAGAACAGAACATGGGTGTGGGTTGAAGCATGTGATTGAAGGTGCAGAAAAGGTAAATGTGGTAAACTACTTGACTAGACCTCCACCACCAACAATTGAGGAATGTTACTGTGAAGAGGATGCTTATTTGGTGAATTAATGATTAGACAGGGGGTTTTCGAGCCAACACCAAAGGTTCCAACTCAGATAATTGGTTCCAAGGGCAAGGAAACCAAGGTCGGAACTATGGCAACTACAACCAAGACAGTAACTATGTACGGGATAGAAACAACAATCACGACAACAACTACAACCGAAACAACTATGGAAACAGAAACGATAGAGTTGGCCCTTATGTTCCTCCTATAAATTGGGAATCTGGCAATAGGGAAGCTGGGGGCAGTATGTCACGTATTGAGGATATGATGAAAAAGATGATGAAGAGGTTTGATACGACTACTGATATTGTGAAGGAGCTGCAAAATGACTTTTCTGGAATTGGTCAAAAAGTTGATGCCCATGCAGTGTCGATCAAGCAACTTCAGCAACAGATGAATCAATTGTCCACTACAGTAAACCCACGTTACCCTGGCACAGTTCCTAGAAACACCATCCAGAATTCGAAGAATTATGGCCATTGTATGGCAGCCACTACTCGAGAGGGTAAATCGACCATTGATCCACCTATGTCGTCTGAGGTTGATATTGTGGTTGAAAAAGATGATGATGAGATTAAGGTTACTGGAGAGTCCAAGAAAGCTACAGAGAAACAAGCGGAGATAACCCAAAAAGTTTTTCCCATGCCTAGACCTCCACCTCCATCTCCACAGAGGTTGGTAAAGAATGAAGAAGGAAAATATCGCAGGTTTATTACTATGTTGAAACATCTTTCCAATAATGCTCTGCTGATAGTATATTTGGAGAAAATGCCTGGGTATGAGAAATTTATGAAAGATTTGGTGACTAAAAAGAGGGCCGTTACTTTTGAAGACGATGATAGGTTGCAACATTGCAGTCTATTGCTACTAGGTCGCTTGTGCAGAAGAAAGAGGATCCTGATGCTTTCACTATTCCTTGTTCCATTGGGTTGTTGCATTTTGTGAAGGCATTGTGTGATTTGGGTGCTAGATTTAATCGGATACCATTTTCTATTTACAAGAAGTTGGGTTTAGGGTCTCCAAAAATAACTGCGATGTGATTACTCATGGCCGATAGAACTGTGAAGAAGCTCATTGGTATTCTCCAAGATGTACTTGTGAAAGTGGTGTCATTTATTTTTCTAGCAGATTTTGTGATACTTGATTGTAAGGTTGATTTTGAGGTTCCCATCATCCTAGGGAGACCATTCTTTGCTATTGGGAGCTCCTTATTTGATATGGAGAGAGGGTAGATGAAGTTCTGATTGAATAGTGAAGAGGTAACTTTTAATATATGTAGGTCCATGAAGCAAAAAAGTGATCTCAAGTCAGTGTCAGTGGTGAATCATATTGTAAAGCGAGGTTCTGATGTGTCTATTGAAGATAGGTTGGGTGTTTAAGCACTTGCAGCGGTAATGGTGAATTTTCATGGTGATGGTATTGAAGACAATGATGAGTTACTTGTCGCACTTGATAGGTTCAAATTATGTTCCAAACAAATGAAATTTGAGTTAGATATGAAGAATCGCGACTCTCCACCCACACAATCGTCTGTTGAAGAGGCTCTAAATTGGACCTCAAGGCTCTACCATCACATTTGATGTATGTATTCTTGAGGAGAGATGGTACTTTATAGGTCATCATTGCAGCTGATTTGAGTGAGGTGCACGTTGAGGAATTGATTTCTGTGTTGAAGAGGTTCAAGAGAGTGATTGGATGGACTATTGCGGACATTATTAGGATTCCTCCTGCTATTTGCTCTCATAAAATCCAACTCATGCTAGACCATAAGCCTAATGAAAAAGGAAATCATCAAATGGTTAGATGTTGGAGTCATATATCCAATTGTAGATAGTAGTTGGGTTTCTCCTGTTCAGTGTGTTCCTAAGAAAGATAGGATTACTGTGGTTCCTAATGCGAATAACGACCTTGTTCTGATGTGGACAGTGAGTGGATGGAGAGTATGCATGGACTACCAGAAATTTGGACAGAAAAGTACCATTTCCCTATGTCGTTCATGGATCAGATGATGGACTGCTTTGCTAGTAAGGGTTGGTTTTGTTTTCTTGATGGTTATTCGGGCTAGAATCAGATCTCCATTGCTCCGGAAGACCAAGAGAAGACAACCTTCACTTTCACTTATGGCACCTTCGGTTCAAACGAATAGCATTTTGGTTATGTAATGCTCCAGCGGCCTTCGAGCGTTGCATGATGTCCATATTTTCAGATATGATGGAGGACACTATTGAGGTATTTATGGATGATTTCTCTATGGTAGGTGACTCGTTTGATGGTTGTCTGATGCAGTTGGCCGAGGTACTGAAATGGTGGGAAGAGTGCAATCTTGTGCTCAATTGGGAAAAGTGCCACTTTGTGGTGAAAGAGGGGATCGTTCTAGGTCATCGGATTTCTAAGAAGGGTATTGAGGTTGATAGAGCTAAAGTCGAGGTAATAGAAAATCTTCGACCACTTATCTCTGTTAACGGTATTAGAAGTTTTCTTTCGCATGTAGGCTTTTATAGCATGTTTATCAAGCATTTCTCCAATATTGCACACCCTTTGTGCAAATTGCTTGAAAAGGAGTGTAAGTTTGATTTTGATGATGCTTGTCTGAGAGCATTTGGAGAGTTGAAACAAAATCTAGTTTCCGCACCTATCATTATTTCACCGGATTTGGGGCAACCATTTGAAGTGATGTGTGATGCGAGTGGAGTGGCGTTTTGTGTGGTATTGGGATAGAGGCGAGAGAAGAGTATTTATCCTATTTACTATGCCAGTAAAGCTCTGCATGTGGCACAAAAGAACTATACGGTGACTGAAAAAGAACTCCTTGTTGTGTTTTTCGCATTTGAGAAACTTCGATCCTACTTGCTTCGTACTAAGGTTATAGTGCACACTGATCATTCTGCATTGAGGTATCTGATGGCTAAAAAGGATGCGAAACCGAAGTTGATTAGATAGGTATTGTTGCTACTGGAGTTCGATTTTGAGGTGAAAGATAGAAAGTGGACAGAAAATCAAGTTGCCGATCATTTGTCCAGATTAGAGGAAGAAACTATGCTCAAGCTAGGAGATGGGGCTGAAATTAATGATGCTTTTCCAGACGAACAGTTATTGGCTGCTTCTCATGATCTGATTCCTTGGTTTGCAGAATTTTCTAACTACTTGGCAAGTGATCTGTTCCATTGAATTTGTCTTTTAACCAAAGGAAAAAGAATATGCATGATGTGAAGAAGTTCTGATGGAAAAAGTTAATAGAAATTCATGAAATATTTTGCACCTTTCCAAAGTCTAAGTTTGTAAGTCGATTTTATCTTTGTATAGTTGATCCACTTACGTATGTGGAATTACTATTAAATATGTATATATTTTTAGACAGAGGCTAACAATCGACTTAGTCTATGCAGTTTACCAATCACAAATCAATAGACACGCACAAAAACTAGCACCAAGACTTGAGAAATTATTTTTTCTATCGTCTTTATCTATTAAACTGTATCAAATAAAAAACAGAAGTGGTAAACCAACAAATATTAAGGATCTAGGGTAGAACCGTACCCCACTCACGGTACTTATAATGTAGATTGTATTTTTGAAATGATGCATTTTATAATTGTGTAATTTAAGAAAATTGATGAATTGAACTTTTTCATTTTCACAAAATGGACCGAATTCGTTGGTTTTAATATTTTTACTTGCCAATTAACGAATGGACTCTGTCTATTTCTTTTGAAGCACTTGTATTATTCTTTTTGTAAGTTGTAACTTGTAATTATGAACAATTGTAGCAAAAAAATTGTACTTAGATATGAATTTTTTTCGTACCAAATAGTTGAATTATTTACTACAAATTTTAAGTCGTCGCTACTTAACACCTTACATATTTTGTGACAATTGTTTTGTTGTCACTAAATCACAGTTTGATTAGAGACAATAAGATCTTTGTCACCAATTATTTATACTATTAGTGACGAAAATAAATATCCTAATTAAATCTAAATTCTTATAGCTAAAACTTAAAATATTTAACTACGAACTCTAATTTGTAGATATTGTAACAACATATTTTTTTTAGATGAAATTATTGGGTCCAAAAAATTAATAAATTTTAAGACAAAAAATAATTTGTCATAAATTAGATACATTATTACTGACGAAATAATGTGTCACCGATAACTTTAAATTCGTGACTAATACTACTTAACAAATTGTGCCAATTAATTTTTTGGTGGGAAACTTTAGTGGATGAAACTTTGCTACGGAATTTTATGTTTCGTCACTAAAAGTATGTGTCTCATATATTTAAGCAAGAAATGCAAATTTTATCAGTAAAAGCGAACAATTAGTGATAAATTTGATGTCGTAGCTAATAATATCGTAGATATATATCATATTTGTTGTAGTGCATCAACCAAGATGCTCATGATTTAAACAAGTCTAGTGATCGTTGACAAAGAGAAGGAGGAATTTCAACGAGGCAAGAGCTACCTATAAATCCAATATTGGTGATTGAGTTGTTCGATGTGTTCTTTATAGGACCATTTGTGAGTTCACATGGGATGAAGTATATTCTTGTTGCGGTTTATTAGGTGTCGAAGTTAGTGGAAGCAATTGCGCTTTCAAACAATGAAGGGAAAAGTGTCACCGCATTCCTGAAAAATAGTATCTTCTCCTTGGTACACCTAGGGCGATTATCAGCGATAGAGGTTCCCACTTTATAAATAAGTTGTTCAAGGAGTTGCTAGAGAAATATGGTGTCACGACCCAAGCCTAGGGCCTAGACGTGACATGGCGAATGATGAACCCGAAGGAACCCCAAACAAGCCTCTCAAACTTGTCATCACACTTCATCGGTCGCGGAAGTACATTCAACATTAATTAACGGGAAATAGGGACTAAGGGCAAACCATTTCAAAATGACATCATAGAACAAGAGTCAAGCTCATTTACAAAATACTTGTCCAACGCACACCTCTACATACATAGATAGGACGGG
>JAJOOR010023757.1:0-20979 GCA_036250505.1 Solanum acaule
TGGAAGTGCCCATCTAATATGGGACGGAGAGAGTATAGTTTATGTATTGTTATAAAATTAGTAAAGATTGTTATAATATATTTTGCTCATAAGTGAGCTAATATAAAAACTTATTTGTCATTTGTCTTTTTAATTTCAATTTCAAACAGCAAATAAATGTACCGATAAGATTGAGGGTAGAAATGAAACATATCTTTCTAAATTTAAGTAAAAATAAACAGAGTAGAAGTAACATTAGGGTTATCGATAGGACGATTCATTCGGTTATTTTTAAAAAAATTATATCATTCAATTTTTCGGCTATTTTATAATGTATAACCAAAATTAAAATTTTAAAATCATCCCAATCCTAATTTATGTGACACAAGCAGTACAAAAATTAGTCTTTTTTTTGTTATCTTGTAGATATTTTAAGTTATTATTTATTGTAAATTATAGTACTTTTTATTAAAGTTTTTAATAACATATGTTACTTTTTATGTTTGAGAGTTAAACCAACTTTTTTTTATGTCTCTTAATTTTATATGTGTTTTGTCCTTTTCCATTTTGAAAAATCAATACTCTCTCCATTTTATTTTATATGTCATTTCTTTTTATAAATATATTGGTTATTCCCTCCTCTTATTGGAACACATGTTGACTTGTGGTAAATACTTATTCCCTCTTCTTATATAGTAATATATATTAGCTTAAAATTACAAGTTCAATTCTCTATTAGCTTAATTTTTAATGCATTTTTCGTTTCTTTTGCAAAATAAAACTGTTGGAGCTTGGACTCAAACCTGCAATCAACCCATGAAGAAACAATGTTAATACCATTAGGCCATGGGCAACAGTGACTTCAATAGACATTATTATAATATGATATATGTGATCTTTAGTATAATATAGTAATATGTGTAAAGATCGCAATTCAAATCCATATGATATCAAGTTATAGAAGTTCTAAATTGGATTTTTGCCGACATTTTTTCGTTAAAAGTACTTCGATCCTCCATCTAAATTTATGTGACACAATTTTTTAAATTTATCATGCTAATTTAAGAATTGGGACGGGGGGTGTAATAGTTAGACAAAAAATTACAAACAGTTGAGACTTAACGAGTAATAATTTGATCGATTCAATCAACCTAACGATATGGCACCCACAACTTTCAAATTCTAGATCTATCTCTGGTGACACTTGACAATTTTCTCATTTTCTTGCATCATTTGCTCATGATCTTGCTATGTCAAGTCAGCCTAAAACTCTAGGAATCGCTAAAAGAATAGAAGAGAGAACACAAGAGGATTGCTAATAATTTTACAAATGGATACTCCTCTATTTATATTGCTTACATAGGAGCTAATGTGTAAATAATAATTGTTAAACAAGTCCATACATATTTATAAATAAGTATCTTCTCTAGAATACTCTGTTGTGGAAGCCGAATATATAGAGAGTGATGAAATCACAACTGCTATATCTAAAGGTAACTAGTAAATAGTAAATGAGACAACAATAAAAAGAACATCAGAAATTTACGAGGTTCGGTAAAATTTTGTTTTCTTTTGCCTACTCCTTGGATACAACCAACCAATATTATTTCACTTCAAAAGAGTACAAGTGAAATACTACAAGAGAGAAAGAAGATCAAATGCCTTCCAAGATGAGAAGGCAAGTGAGAGGTGTATAACAAATGAATTAAGAGCCACCTATTTATAGGAGTGAATTCTTCCGATTGATGTCATCTATGACATCACAATGTGTCAAAATGTCAAGGTTTACCTTGTGAAACAATTTTATGGTTTACCTAAATTTCACCTACAAAGTTGTTATCTTGACTTTTGTACCAATGAAGAATTATCTTCCTAGTTACCAAATCTTCACATTAATTCATTTGTGAATCTTGTCAAATTTAACAAATCTCCACCTTAACAAGATTCTCCATTTTCAACTTTCTCTCAACAACAACTTTTGATTGTGTCTTCAACCTTAATCTTCAACGTTCAACAATGTTGATCAAATTCAAACAATGTTGAAACTTGACCGCAATCACTACTTTTGTCAACATATCGGCATGCTTATCCGTAGTATGAATTTTCTTCACTATGACTCCACCTTCTTCTATGATGTTTTGTATGAAATGATATCGAACGTCAATATACATCGTCCTTGCATGATAAACTTGGTTTTTCGCAAATTGAATATCACTTTGACTATCACAAAATATTGTGATTCCTTATTGTCCAATACCAAGCTCTCTAAGCAATCCTTGAAGCCAAATTATCTCCTTCGCAGCCTCTATAATTGTTATATACTCCGCCTCAGTGGTAGACAAAGCAACTGTTGACTGCAAAGTAGACTTCCAACTAACTGGTGCGTTTGTAATAGTGAAAACATAACCAATAGTTGATTTTCATTTGTCCAAATCACCTGCATAATCTGAGTCACAATATCCAACACGATATTGACTATATTTATGCTTGAAAACCAAGCCAACATCTATATTTATTATGAATATACCATAGAATCCATATTACAGCCTGCCAATGATCCTTTGTAACACCCCTAAATATTAACCAAGAGTCGCATGTCGATTTACCATTGCTTAATTACTACAATATGTTTTACTCTCATTTTGGGAACTTGAAATGTTGTGATATTTGCTAACTTGCTTAACATAAATTGTGATCGTAATTTAAGGGATTATATTGGAGTGTTTATGTAATATTCTAATTAGAATTATGTATAACTTTAAAAGGAAGTGATGGATATATATATATATAGGTGTATATGTATGCATTTTGGGCAGCACACAACTATTTGGGCAGCACATTGATGGACAGTTGTACAAGGGATAAACATCACTTTTGTGACTATATATTTTCACACCTCCTTTAGTAAATTCGTTTTACTCAAGTCTTAGAACCTTAGAAACATATCTAAACAGATTGTTCTTCAAAATCACAAGAGGAAAACTTTGACCTTTTGGCTTGGGATTCGAGACACACCCTTCTCTTTGGTAAGTGTTAAAATCTATTTTTGAACTCGGTAGTGATTAGTATTTTAAGCATAACTTGTTTTATAGAACTTTGGTTACAGTGAATAAATATGATTTGAAAAGCTAATTCGTATATGTACAACTCTTATGTTTATGTAAAACTCTAATTTAACTGTTATGGATTCGAAATATGGGACACAACATAGGACAAGTTCTGTCCAGATTTCAAAATTAGAAATCCTGTATGAACAACTGTTAGTGTTTTGAATATATCTTTTTGTACAAAATATATTTTGCGGTGATTCTTGTTTTTTTGCAACCTTAAGAGATGTACCTACATCTTTCATGAAGGTTATAAAGTCTAGTTTTGCCGTTTTTCTTTTCAAATCTAAGTTGCGACATGAGGTACTAGGCTAGCTAGAATCACTGTTTTGGGAGCATAGTCGTATTTGTACAGGCTAAGCTTACTTGTGATGATAATCCTGTTTTACTTAGACATTATTGAGATACTAGGAATAAAAGAAGTTATTTAATTGTATTTTTAAGGTTGTATATACTCGTGAACAAGTTGAGGACCTTGATACGTTGGTTGGTCTACGGTTTGAACTCGCGAAGTTGTGTTGGACTGTTTCTATGCTAAAGTATTGAGGTTTGTGTATAAACTTGTACTTGTAATCTTTTTACCTGCTGGTATATCTGAAAACTTATCTTGGTACCTTGGTTACCTCTTGCCACTTTGCATTGTCGCGTTGGTATACTTTAAGATATTAAAGATACTTGTGTAACTCACCCACTTGTACTGATTGTTTGATCACCTGGCACTCTTTTTGGGACCTTGTCCTTCTTGTGGCTGTTACTTTGTCACTATTGACATGCCTTTTGATTCGGATCATTTGCCATCTTGACTCTGGATTTTTAGTCCGTCTTAAGAATGAAAGTTGTCCATTTTAAGTACGAACTAGAAAGCCATTTTTAATATGGCTCTTGGTTCTCTTGATTATTGGGCTTTGACCCATCTTGATACAGGGCGTCGGCCCTTTTTGATACCTGCTTATGCTTGGTGTGACGACATGATGTATATATTGGGCGAGCCTTGTTATTGAATCTCTTGGAAAATGGTGCTATGAGCGTTCTTGACATTTGAATCTTTAAATATCGAACTTAATACTCTTTATATATTGTTACTTGATTTATTTATTATGTTTCAATTGTGCTGCTTATCAATTGAGAAAGTTAACTTGGTGAATCTGAGGGCTCCGAACCTATATTTTTTACACCACTAAGCTATATGCTTAGCGATAGTTATTTCTATCGTAGGGAATGATCGAGAGGAAGCATGAAGCGGGCCATTGGAGATGGAGATTTTGAGAGCTTTAAGGAAGATCATATTTGCATATAGGCATCTATATTTTGTATAAACCTTGGGACTTATACATGATCTATGTGTTGTATATTTACATGAAATTTTGAGGGCTAATCTGATCATGTCACCATGGATTGTAATATAAGTATGGCTATATGTTTTATTCTTTTGGGGTGTGTAAGCCCAAGTCTTGTAATATATTAAATTTACCACTAATTTTGAATGATTGTGTGAAGCATGAACCACCTAGTTTGGGTACTCGAAAGTTGGTAATATTCTTTTTATATCAATTTTACTAGTGTGAGGACAATATATGCATAAAAATCTCGTGAGTTATTAGCTTATATTATTTCAGAAGGGTCGCTACATCCTTTCCAGGATTATGCATGTACCTGCTTACAACTCCAACTGCGCGTGAAATATCTGGCATTGTGCAATCCATTGCATACATAAAGCTACCAATAGCATTCGCATATGGTACTCTTGACATATATTCTGGTTCAACTTCATTCTTTGGCGAAAGAGCATCACTAAGCTGAAAATAAGGAGCCAGCGGAGTGCTAATCGACTTTGTTTTCCATTCATACCGAATCGGTTTAGTACCCTTTTCAAGTATTCTTTATGAGATAAAAAGAGCTTCTTTGAATGTCGATCTCTTTTTATCTCCATGCCAAGAATCTTCTTTGCCTCACCCAAATCATTCATCTCAAACTCCATTCTTAGTTGAATCTTTAGCTTCTCAATTTTCTCTTGACTTTTAGAAGCTATCAACATATCATCAACATATAGGAGAAGATATATAAAGGAATCTTCTTCAAGCTTGCGCAAATACACACAGTGATCGTATTTACTTCTTATGTACCTTTGCTGCAACATAAACTTATCAAATAGTTTGTATCATTGCCTAGAAGATTGTGTCAATCCATACAATAATTTTTCAAGTTTGCACACCATATTTTCTTTTCCATCAACTTTGAATCCTTCTGACTGAGTCATGTAGATTTCCTCTTCCAAGTCTCCATGTAAAAATGCAGTTTTTACATCCAACTGAACTAGTTCCAAATTCAACTGTACTACCAAAGCCAACAAAACTCTAATGGAGGAGTGTTTCACAACTGGAGAAAATACCTCATTACAATCAATTCCCTCCTGTTGAGCATATCCTTTGGCCACCAATATTGCTTTGTAGCGAACACCTTCTTGGTTAAGAAATCCTTCTTTCTTTGCAAATACCCATTTGCACCCAATTTCTTTCCTGCCTTCTGGGAGATTGGCCAATTTTCATGTATGATTCTGATGAAGGGACTGCATTTCTTCATCCATGGCAATCCTCCACTTATCTTCTTCTGAACTTTGGACTGTATCTTTATAAGTGGTAGAAATGTCATCAGCTGCAATTGAGTCTGCACAGGCCACTATATCTATGAGTCGAGTAGGTTTTCTTATTATCCTTTTTGGCTTGCTAGTTTCTATTGATTCAAGTTGTGGTTGAGGTTCTCGAGATCGAACCTTCCCTTCGACTGGCTCTTCTTTCAAAGGAAAATCTTCTTTTGTTTTCTCGTTTGATCCCTGTGTTGGGAAAATTATCTTTCCCTCAAACTCCACCTGCTTTGAAGGACCATTAGTTTGTTTGACTTCTTCAACTGTTACCTTATTTGTCAAGGCAGATTCATCAAAGGTAACATTCCTGCTGAAAATAATTTTTCTTGTTTTTGGACACCATAAAAAGTATCATTTGACTCCAGAAGTAATTCCCATAAATAAATCTTTCTTTGCTCTTGTGTTCAATTTTGACTCTCTTACATGATAATATGCAATTGAGCCAAATACATATAAAGAACCATAATCTTCAGCAGGTTTTCCATACCATTTTTCTAATGGTGTCTTCCCACCAATAGCAGCAGATGGTAGACGATTAATGAGGTGACATGCATATGTTATTACCTCAGCCCAAAATTCTTTGCCCAAGCCAGCACTGGACAACATACACTAAACCTTTTCCAGCAAAATTCGGTTCATGCGTTCTGCCAATCCATTCTGTTGTGGTGTATTTCTGACGGTGAAATGTCTGACGATGCCATTTTCTTCACAAATTTTTTGAAAAAGATCGTTTTTGTATTCTCCACCATTGTCTGTGCGAATACACTTGATCTTTCTGCCAGTTTGAGTCTCTATCATCGCCTTTCATTTGAGAAAAATTCCCAACACTTCATCTTTAGTTTTCATCGTATACACCCACAATCTTCGGGAAAAGTCATCAACAAAGGTTACAAAATAGTGTTTCCCACCTAATGAAGGTATTTTGGAAGCACCCCAAACATTTGAATGAACATAATCCAAAATACTTTAAATATTACGGATAGCTGTTCCAAATTTAACCCTTGTTTGCTTTCCCTTGACACAATGCTCACAAAACTTCAAGTTGCAAGTTTTTACTCCTTTTAGCAATCCTTGATCTGATAAAGTTCTCAAGGATTTTTCTCCAGCATGTCTGAAGCGCATATACCACAGCTAGGTCATTTCTACCTCCTTGTCATCATTGGATGTTGTTGCCGCTCTCCCAATAACTGTACTATCTTAATAGTGGTACATGTTATTAATTCTTTGAATTGCCTTCATTACCACCAGTGCACCAAAACATATTCTCATTACCCCATTATCTGCAATGACTTTGAATCCATTTGACTCTAGGGCTCCCACAGAAATGAGATTTTTTTTCAAATCCAGTACATATCGAACATCTGTTAATGTTCTGCTTAATCTATAATGGTTCCTTAATCGAATTGAACCAACACCATATGCGGTAAGAGGATTATTGTTTGTCGTGTGAATAACTCTACATGATTCTCCTTCATGTAAATCAACAAACCAGTCCCTATTGGAACACAAATGATAGCTACAAGTTGAGTCCATCAACATGATTTGGATGACTCTGTTGTAACTAATGAGTAATCTAAGTCATCACAATCAACCACATTTGAATCCATGACAGTCGTTCCATTATTTGGTTTGACCTTGCTTTTCAACTTTGGACAGTCTTTCTTCCAGTGCCCTTTTTCTCGACAAAAGGCACATTCATTTTTGCTGCGTCTGGATCTTGACTTGGATCTCCCGTTTTTCGTTCTCATATGATTTGGAGAACGACCTCTCACAGCTTCTGCTTCTCCGTCTTTTTGTTTTTCTCTCTTTTTCTTTGTTCATAACTATATAAGGCAGAACAAACTTCTTTGAGAGATACTTCATCATTCCCATGCATTAGAGTAGTTTCAAGATGCTTGAACTCATTGGGAAGTGAACTTAACAACATTAAGGCCATATCTCCATCCGTAAAAGTCACGTCCATATTCCGCAAATTTGTCGCCAACTTATTAAAGCTGGTGATATGATCATTCATTGTGCTACCAGGAATATAAGTGAAGCGTAACAGTCTTCTTTTCATGTAAAGTTTATTCTGACTGTTTTTCTCCAAGAAGTTCTCCTCCAATGAATTCCATAATTTATTTGTAGATGTTTCCTTTGTGTATGGATACTTTTGTTCTCTTGCAAGTCAAGATCGAATGGTACCGCAAGCAACACGGTTGATAATCTTCCAATCTTCTTTTGGTTTCTTTTCTTCTATGGGAATATCTAGCCCTTGTTGAAAAAGGACATCAAGGACCTCGCCTTGCCACATTCTGAAATGTCCTGACCCGTCAAAAATTTGAATTGCAAATTTTTCATTTGACACAATTCTTGTCATAAGTGAAGATGCCAATAATGACGTATTATTGACATTCGATGTGGACTCATCATTTTTCTTGTCTCCCATTTTTGCTACAAATACTATTTACTAGCTAACAATGCAAAGACCAAAGTAAATCTTTTATAATGTGGAAGTTCAAACTGTGCTGCAACCACAGAGCATATTCAGATAATACCTTGGCTCTGATACCAATTGTTGCGAAAGTCGAATATATAGAGAGTGATGAAATCACAACTGCTATATCTAAAGGTAGCTAATAAATAGTAAATGAGAGAACAATAAAAAGAACACCAGAAATTTAATAGGTTCGATAAAATTTTGTTTTCTTTTGCCTACTCCTCGGATACAACCAACCAATATTATTTCACTTCAAAAGAGTACAAGTGAAATACTACAAGAGAAAAAGAAGATCAAATGTTTTTGAAGATGAGAAGGCAAGTGAGAAGTGTGTAACAAATGAATTAAGAGCTACCTATTTATAGAGTGAATACTTCTTATTGATGTCATCCATGACATCACAATGTGTCAAAATGTCAATAAACCATTTTATGATTTACCTAAATTTCACCTACAAAGTTGTTATCTTGACTTTTGTACCAATGAAGAATTGTCTTCCTAGCTACCAAATCTTTACATTAATTCATCTTTGAATCTTGTCAAATTTAACATACTTTACAATTCAAGAATATTTCAAAATCTTTCTATGTAAATCTATGATATGGTAGAATCTACCATGAAAACTCTCCACATTTTTCTAAAATATATTCTACTAAAGCTAGTTTTCGTTCCTATGTAAGCTTTCACATAAACAACATTATGCCATGTAGCGCGCTTGTATGGCGTGATAATGTGGCAGGTCATTGCAATACACTACCTAATACTCCCTCCGTCCCATTTTATGTGGCAGCATTTGACCGGGCACGGAGTTTAAGAAATAGATAAAGACTTTGAAATGTTTATCAAATTGCCCTTCAAAAAAATAGACTCATTTTTCTTTCTCCTAATAAATGTATTGGGGTACTCTTTTTAAGATTAAGTGGGACCAACAAGGGTAAAAGAGGAATTGTATCTTTAAATACTTATTATATAAGGAAATGTGACATTCTTTTTGGGACTGACAAAAAAGGAAATTGTGCCACATAAAATGGTACGGAGGGAGTAGTATAATTTGAAGAGCAGGGACGAGGAGTATGAATTTTTGTGGAAAAAATCTATCTTTTTTACGTTTTTTTTTTGACAGCTAGTATAAAAGAAATAAATAAATGAAAATCAAAATAGCTGGGAAGAATTTTCAACGTTTTTTTAATAATAAAAAGAGAATACAGCATTAAAATTTGCTTGCATATGCGGTTGGAATTTATAAGTTGAATTCTTCCAGAATTTGGGCTCACAAACAATGAAATCCATGATGAATTAAAAAACCACCTACTCCTTAAGAACGTCGTCGTTTTTGCTGTTTCCCATTACTCCCACTCCCATATTCAGTGGCCAATTCCAGTGAATTTTACCGGCTTAACCATTTCGCAATCGAAATTCACATATTGTGAAGCGAAACAGTATCTGGGTACTGCACAAAAAGTTTGTTTGTTGCAGTTGAGAATCACTTCTGGTAGGATTTTTGTGCAAAAATAGTATGTGACTTGTGCGCGAATCTCCATTTTTGTGAAATTTAAAGCACAATAGAATCTGGGTTGTGCACAAAAGTTAGTTTTCAGACCAATTTGAGCAAAAGAGTATCTGGGATTTGCGGGGACTTGAATTTGAAAAGATGGGGAATAGATTTATTTGCATGACGAAGAAGGAAAATGGGAGGAATGGAATAGGGTCAAGGAGTAAAAGAATGGAGAGATCGAAGAGGAGGTCGTTAGTAGAAGAGGAGGTACTGCACAGACAAGCTTTGTCAATGGCAATTCAGCAGCATCAGTTGTCTCAAAGATTTGAGGGGTCAATGTCCAGACGTATTGGATCCACTACTTCTCGCCGTCGCACTGATTTATCTGAATCTTCTTTATCCAATTCTAAGCAGGTATTATTTCTCAAACCTTTTCTTTTATACAGTTGCTTTTTTTTTTCTTTCTCTTGTGGTTATTTTAATGTTTGGTCACTTCTATTTTGAAACAGTATTTTGGGATGTATGGATATGTATATTGTAAGACTGGGTCTGGTGGGAACTTTTTTTAAAAAAAAATTTTAAATGTATTTTCTTATTTCTTATTTTTTGGTGTATATCCAGTTCTGTTATTATAAGTTTGATGGGGTAGCACAAGAACTCATAAAAGTTGGCCTTTTTCGTTTTTGTCTCTTTTTCTTGTTTTGTATTTTGTAGAATTTGTGGTAGAAATGATGATTCTCTTTTTAGATTTTTTGTATAAAATTTGGGAAAGTGTAAGGTGTACTAAAAAGTAAAAACTTTTCCCCCTATCCAAATGGAGTAGTATTTTTTATTTTTAGAAAAAAGAAAAAACAAAACAAACTCTCAAAGACAAAACCCAGCTTTTTCTTATTTTTGGTGATACATTACATTACTAATTTCATGTTTATAAGATTCTTAACAAGTATTTCTTTTGGGATTTCCTTTGGTTTTGGATGTTTTGGGTTGAATACTCCCAGGGCCTGAAAGTATAAGGTTGGCTAATTTCTTGTTTACTTTTCTTCTCTTTTGGGGTTTTGAAATTT
Source organism: Solanum acaule (assembly GCA_036250505.1). Classification (NCBI taxonomy): domain Eukaryota; kingdom Viridiplantae; phylum Streptophyta; class Magnoliopsida; order Solanales; family Solanaceae; genus Solanum; species Solanum acaule. The sequence goes on from JAJOOR010023757.1 coordinate 10,766, forward strand.
TTATGTATATACTTTTGCCTAGGCTGTAATTTTGCTGTGTATCGTTTTGATATAAGGTCCCAAAAGTCAATCTCCTTTTCTTGCTCTGTCGTCTTGTGTATACCTGTACAGATTGTGTGAGCGGTAACTTGCAATTCACATCATATATGGATTCTCTGAGCAAATACTTGTAATTCACATCATAGATGGATCGTTTGAGCGAGTACTTGTAATTCACGTCATAGATGGATTGTCTAAACGAGTACATGCAATTCACATCATAGATGGATTCTCTGAGCAAATACTTGTAATTCACATCATACATGGATCGTCTGAGCGAGTACTTGTAATTCACGTCATAGATGGATTGTCTGAAGGAGTACATGCAATTCACATCATAGATGGATTCTCTGAGCGAATACTTGTAATTCACATCATACATGGATTGTCTGAACGAGTACTTGCAATTCACAACATAGATGGATTCTCTGAGCGAATACTTGTAAATCACATCATAGATGGATCGTCTGAGCGAGTACTTGCAATTCACATCATAGATGGATCGTCTGAGCTAGTACTTGCAATTTACATCATAGATGAAGGGAAACTTTATCCTAGGTGGCATATGTAATTGCACTTGACTATGCTTGTCATTAATCTACTGCAAAGCTTACCAGGAACAAATTTCTTCACATTTCCGTCCAGACATGATTGTAGCTTATATATGCCATTCTGAATACCTAGGTTGGACGATACTAGAGTAGATGGCCCATCGCTTTCTAGTTCATACCTTGTTATCTGCTGCTATAAGATATTCCTATTCTCTACAAAGCTCCTCTTATCTGTTAATTCTTAGATTATTGTTCTGTGTTACGTACTTTACTGTACTAAATTATGTGAGTGACATATATAAATAAAAGTAACTTACATGAAGAACAGAAATTAGATCTAGGTCAAATGAGACGGCACTTTCTATGGGATTTTACATAGCAATTTTGAGAAAAGATAAAATGAATACTGAATATTTATAAATTTAGACAATGTTCACGTGTCACTAATAGTTGCCTTACATAATTTATGCTGAAAAGTTGCCAGAATTTTTGGAGAGCATCAAAACAAAGAAGTTCATTTTGGTACATGGAGAAGGATTCGGAGCTTGGTGTTGGTACAAAACTATTGCTCTATTGGAGGAAACAGGACTGCTTCCCACAGCCATAGATCTCACTGGATCTGGGATTGATCTGACAGATACAAATGATGTTACAACACTGGCGGAGTACTCAAAACCATTGATTGATTATCTAGAAAACTTGCCTGAGGATGAAAAGGTATGAGATTTGTGGCACACTTCTTATTGATTATTTTACTATGAATGAATTTCAACAAGGACCAACTTTGTGATTAACCTAAAAAAGATTGTGTTCTCCTTCAGGTAATTTTGGTAGGTCACAGTATTGGAGGTTCTTGTGTTTCCTATGCCTTGGAGCTTTTCCCACAGAAAATTGCGAAAGCAATATTTATTTGTGCTACAATGATATCTGATGGACAGAGGCCGTTTGATGTGTGCCGAAGAGGTAGATATCTCATACAACTGAAAATGTCTAAATATTTGAAAACCATTGACAATTTGTTCCTGATTTACTATTCTGTTGAGTTAAAAATCTATTTTTGTTTTATAGTAATGCATTGTCTAAAAGTACTTATTTTGGTTGTAGTAGTATAGGAGAATTTGAGCAGAATAAAAATTGGTCCAGTGTGTATGTGGAAAAAGGATACAGATACCACATCATGAGTATGGTCCAGTGTGTATGTGGAAAAAGGATACCACACTGGAAAAAGGATACAGATACAACATCATGAGTAAGGTAAAGTGTGTATGTGGAAAAAGGATACAGATACCACATCATGAATAGCCTCATGATTGCCCCGAGTTTGCAGTCATGGTTCCTGAAAGCACCATTTCATTTTGGTTGTGGTTCATAGAGTTGCTGTACTATTTTTATTGCATAAAGAGTTAAAAGTAATAAAATATGCAGAAAAAAATACAGCAAATGTGGAACACAGGTCAGAAAGTAAAAAAAAAATTTGGGGAAGAGAATAAGAGTTCACTTGACCCCCTTTTAAAACATTTTACTTTTTCTTAAATATGCTTTCGCCATTGTTTTCTTCTTTTTCCTGGGTTTGATACACTTGAGCCGAGTGTCTATTGGAAACAATCTCTCTACCTCACAAGGTATAGGTATGGGTAAGGTCTGTGTACCACTCTCCCCAGACCCCACTTATGGGAATACACTTGGTATGTTGTTGTTGTCTTTGTTGGAGCAGAAGTCATACCTATTCAACATTAGGTTATTTTATTTGTATTTGAAGTAGAGCTAATAATATCAAAAAGGCTACAAAAATGATCCTTTTCTTTTGGTAACAAGTTTCTGTGTTGCTTCTTCTCTACCTTTGAGCCTTGCCAAGTTTTCTCTGCTGAGAACATGTTCAAGCTTTTACAAAAGTCTATTTCTCTTTCCTAAAATGCTGTCCTTGTTTGTGTGACAACCATTGGTGCAACTTTTGATAGATCATCTCACCTTGATAATAAAAGAATGACCAGAGAATAGACCCAAACATGGGAAGAAAAAGCAAAGGACTGAAAATAGGAACATGAGCGCTGTAAGCTTTTGACTGGAATTCTCAGCATTTGAACTGTTCCACATGGCAATCCAGCCCAACACTGAACAGTTCATTTTCTTCTCCCATCTTCTGAAGCATATTATAATGTGTTGAAACATGGAACTTTAACCCTTTAACAAATTGGAATAACAAGTGAGCTTTTGAATACTGAATGAGAATCTCAGTGCATCCCATATCATAATACACATCGTGGAGAACTGATGAGGTCAAAAAGGACAGGATACATATTGTACCACTTGTTGTTGGTTCACAGCCTCTTTCATGATAACCGATCAATTGAACATCTCAAAGGAATCATTCACTTCCCATAATAAACCTGCATCTGAAATGCTATTTTAGTGTTAATTACTGTTATAGAATACTTCCACCATGATGTGTTTACATGAGGTCTATTTGCAGCTTGGTTCGGCAGAGCTTTTCATGAAGGAGTCTAAGTTTTTAATTTATGGGAATGGTAAAGAGAAGCCTCCTACTGGCTTCATGTTTGAGAAAGAGCAGATGCATGGGCTATATTTCAATCAATCTCCTGCAAAGGTACTTCCTCGGGAGAACTTCTTCAGTTATCTATGCTAATTTATCATTCGTAATGTTCTGCAAATGCATGTGCTTTCTGATTTATCAAGCTATGCTATTTAGTACTTCAAAAAAGTTTGCAGAAGGCAGATGCATCACCTAGTACATCTTCCCACTTTCTTGCTCTCCCTCTCTCCCTCCCTCCTTTTCCCCAACTTTCCTTTTCTTTGTTGACGGCTGGGAGTGGTAGTGGTAGTCGACATGATATTTCTGGTGAGTTATAAGCTTTACTTAGGTCATACACATTAAAGCAACTCCATTTCAAGAGAATAAGAGCAAGATAAAAAATAAAGTTTAGAAGCACTTCCAACGTTCAGTGTTGGTGAAGTACTCCTTCTGTCCTGAAATGTCTGCCGCAGATTCGACCTTCAATGATCAAATTGGGATTTGGTTTTAGAATTACGTTCAAAGAAAGTTTAGGATGAGAGATTTTTCTGATAAAAAGATTGAAACTAATTTTGCTATGTTGAAAGATACAAACAACAACATACTAGTATAATCCCACAAGTGGGTTCCGGGGAGGGTAAGATGTATGCAGACCTTACCCCTAAATAGGTTGAAAGATAAAAGTTATAAACTACCACAAATAGGTAATGGGCTTAGAATTTTCTACATGGAGGATTTTTTTTTGATGATGCCTTGACCAAATTTCTGTTCATCTTTTGAGTAGTCAAAATGGCAAAAGATTTTTGGATCGAGGGGGTAATAATTTTTAATCCATGGTTATTTCACAGATATATTCCTGTTGTTCTGACCTATGACCTTTCTAAGAGGATGAGTACTATGTTCTTTTGTGCTGGTTTCAGTCACAAATCATTGATGAGATTCTTAAAGCACCTAATGAGTGTAAAATAAAGCATACCACTAATTAGTAGCTTTGTGTAAATTAATTAGTAGCTTTGTGTAAATTAATTAGTAGCTTTGTGTCTACTGAAGATATGCTTAGATAACAGAAATTTTCAAGATGGTCCCTTGTGATAAAACCATAGACAACTGGACCATAGAGGATTATAATGTTACCTTTCTTTCTTCCTTTTGGCTGACTTAATATTCCTGTACTCAATATTGCAAAATTATTATGAAGAAATAGGTGAATGTATTTGATGTTCTCATCCAGATGTTCATTGAGCCTATCATTCCTCTAGGATATTGCTTTGGCAATGGTTTCAATGAGACCGATTCCTCTTGGTCCAGTAATGGAGAAGCTATCATTGACACCTGAACAATATGGAACACGTCATAGATTTTATGTCCAGACATTGGATGATCATGCTCTTTCACCAGATGTTCAAGAAAAACTTGTGAGGGAAAACCCTCCGGAGGTGTTTTCAAGATCAAAGGCAGCGACCACTGCCCATTCTTTTCAAAGCCACAGTCGCTGCATAAGATTTTGATTGAGATTGCTCAGATTCCATAGGAATGAATGTTCATATGAAAAGAAACCAGATATATTTTACTTCTTAGGGAACATGGCGTTTATTGTTTCCTTTAGAGGCTGTATAATCTGTTCCACGAGAGATGTTGGTTGTATAGAAGAAAAGTTGGTTCAGTCATCATGTTTCATATCCATTTTTATATTTGCTGTTTGGTTCTATCCATTATTAGTTTCTCTATAAACACATGATTTGACAATGGCAACTTGCACAAATCATTCTGTCGTCATAGTTAACCGATCATTGATAGAGCTTTTCATTTGAGCCAAGTTGCACGTTCCGTCTTCAAGTTATGCCTTATTTCTGATTCTGGTCTTTATGATAACCTCCCTTGTTAGTGGACTGTGGAGTTACTTGGCCAAGTAGCATGTTATCCCCCCGTCTATGTCAATCATTCATGGTTAGTTTCTAATTTTCTTCATCTAGCTTTCTACATGTGTTTAGTTACTAGTGCAAATTTATGTTTTCAATAAATTGTAAAAACAAAAGCTCAGGAAAGGAATTGTTTGAGGAAATTCCACACACAGACGTAGTAATGAGGAGCGTAATGATATTTGGTTATCTTTCGTATTGGTCGAATGTTAGTTAGGTGTAGGGATGACAATGGGATGGGGCAGGTGAGCTTCTATGTGGGCAGGTTCTAACAAATATTTTAAAATTTTAGTGCGGGGCAGGTTGCAGGTGTTTCATTTTTGCTGCACAAATTTGATCTCTTGGGAAGATTTGATTTTGAATCTGGAAATTTATCCACCCACATTTGCAGATATTTGTGATTTATTACCTTATTTTCTCCTTGATAAATATATCAATTCGTAGAAATACACAATATCCCTCCAGTAGACTATTGGAATTCATTATAATTAACGAAAGGGATATCAGTTTTAAAAAATTAATTAATACAATTACACTCATTTTACAATTTTATTGGATTAAATTCATACAAAATTTGAATTAAATCCATGTTCATTTGGGTTGAATGATTTTTTTTTTTATTAAACTGGGTTGAATGATTAGTTTGGGCTTTACAAATAAATAAGTTCATTTTTATTGAATTCAAGTCCAAGGTCCATTTTGTTAGGGTATATACTATTAATCATGTGTTTAGACATAGTATTCTAACAATTTTCAAGATTAAATATCTAAGTGGGAGATTGTTAGGGTATATACGATCAACCATGCATTTAGATATAGTACATTATAACAATTGTGATGGTTAAAAGTCTAAGTGGGAGATTGTTGGGATATATACTATTAACCATATGTTAAGAAATAATATTTATTATAGAATAAATGTTTGCTCAATTTTAATAGATCATATATTTGTTTATGGTGTCTGTTTACTATATAGTAGATGTTTTTGTGTGTAGAGTTTTAGCTTATACACAAAGGACTAAATCATCGGTTCTTATAAGTATAAAGTTTTTTGTTCACAATCTAGGATGGAAATTGGACATGCCATCGATACGATTGTAGCACAAGATTATTGATTATGGGAACGGTATAGTTCCAACTTTTTGTGCTAGTGCATTTTGTATGTATTGAACGGGATCGAATAGAGATAGTTGTCTTAGACTGGCTGACAAACACATATTTCTAAACTATTAAATGTACTTATATTCTTAATCCTGACAAACACGCCCGACCATTAGCTTGACCCCGTACCCGAGACTAGACCTCAATTCAGGACCCGTGAAGCTATATGTAACAAGTGTAAGACCCTTGTCACCTTGATTGTTGAAGACGCAAGAAGAAGAGAATAGAGAAAGGAAGAAGAGAGTAGAGAAAGACAAGATATTTTGATAATTTTTTGTATTTCTCATTGATAGTACTAACAAATATAAGTAAATGATAGATCCAATCATAAGATGACACCTGTATGCTTTCTTAACATAATTTATAACTGAAAAAAATTACTAAGTGTGACTAATTAAAATTTAAGGGACTAAAACAATTTATTGAAAATTTAAATAAAGTAAGTCTGAAACAGACATTTGTGACACTCCATCCTTCTTGAAATCAATCTTGCCTTCAAGAATCTTCAAACTTAGGAAGTTGTGATATGATAAACTGATAATCTTCCCAAGTGGCTTCTTCTGGCAACAAGTTGTCCCATTGCACTAAAATTTGGGTAGACACTATGTTTCGCTTCTTGACCATTCTCGTGTCTAGAATAGTAACTGGCTCAACTAAAGGTTGGCCTCCTGAAGAGAAAATGTGAGGGTCTATAGCCGGAACAACATGTTTACCCACATTTCTCGCGAGTTGGGAAATATGGAAGACTTGATGTATTTTAGTCGTGGAAGGTAAAGCTAGCTTATTGGCTACTGGTCAAATAATCTGGATCACTTGATGAGGACCATAAAATTTAGATGCTACTTTCAAAATCCTCCTCACAGCTATAGATGTCTATCTATATGGTTGTAGCTTTAGGAATACCTAATCACCTACTTCAAATTCTCTTTCATTCCTCTTTTTATCAGCATACATCTTTATTTTGTTTTAAGCCTTTGCGAGATTTTCCTTCAATGCCTTAGCCACGATCTTTCTTTATCTAAAGTACTGGTCAACAATATCAACACTTGATTGTGCAGTTAACTCGAAAGACAACTTGGTGGTTCATAACCATATAACACTTTAAAATGAGCCATTTTGAGGGACGTATGGTAGTTGCTGTTGTACCAAAAATCTGCTAGAGAAAGCCATTTGTTCCCGTCATTAGGCTTGTGTCCTGTCATACATCTCAGATAGTTCTCCAAACACCTATTCAGTCTTTCAGTTTGTCCATCAATTTGTGGATGATATGCAGAACTGTAAAGTAACTACACTTATAGGAGTTTGAACAGTTCCTTCCAGAAATTACTTAGGAACACTTTATCTCTATTAGTGACTATACTTTTAGGTAACCCATGCAACTTGTAAATATTATCCAAGAATACTCTAGGGAAGTAGTAAAAGGATGAGACAATGTAATGAAGTGTGCATATTTGCTATACATGTGTACTACCACTAGAATAATGTCCTTTCCCTTTGATTTTGGCATACCTTCTATGAAATCCATGGAGATGTGTTCCCATACTCTATCAGGAATAGGTAGTGGTTGAAGTAAACTATGATAGGCTACTTGTTCATTCTTACATCTTTGGCCGATGTCACATTCTTGGACTAGAACTTTTTACTTGATCAATCATGGCAAGTCAATAGAACACAACTTTCAACCTCTGATATGTAGCCCACACTCTAGAATGACCTCCAAGCCCAAAGTTGTGAATTGTGGAAATAAGTTATTGCCTCAAATGACCAAGCTTTCCTACCCTAGCCTTCCCTTTGTACCTCAACACCCCTTTCTGTAAGGAGATGTCCATTGTAGGATCAAGACTGTTGAGAAGTATTATAGCTTGTAACACCTCTTGGTCTCCCCCATAACTTTCTAGGATTTCTTCTATTCACTTGGGTTGTAACTGTGTAATCATCATACATTGTTGAGTATCAGTTCTCACTTAATGTTCTTGCTTCCTAGATAGTGCATCAGCTACAAGATTTTCGACCCCTTTCTTGTAATGAATTTCAAAGCTCAACCCTATCAGTTTGGCCAAACCTTTGTGATGTAATGAGGTAGTGATATTTTGTTCCTGCAAGAACTTCAAGCTAAAGTGATCAGTTTAAATCATGAAGTGTTGAGGATGAAGATAATGTCTCCACTTGTCCACAACATGAAGGAGAGCAATTAATTCTTTCTAATATGTAAACAACGTTTGGTGTGTTTTACTCAATGATTGGCTCATGAATGCAATTGGTCTCTTGTTCTGCATTAACACAACTCTTGTTCCAGTGTTGCATGAATCTATTTCTAAAACAAAAGTCTTAGAGAATTTAGGTAGTGCCAACATATGAGCACTAGTCAGAACAACTTTCGACTCATCAAAAGCTTTCACAACTTTTGAGGTCCATTGAAATTCTCCTTTTTTGAGTAGGTTGTTAAAGGCTTGCTTACTTGAGCATATCCCTATATAAACTTCATGTAGTACCCTGTCAACCCAATGAAACCCCTTAATTCCTTCACTGTTTTGGAATATGGCAATTCCACCATAGCAGTGACTTTAGACTGATTTGTGCTCACTTCATATCTTGTGATAATATGGCCCAAGTATTCAATTTGTGGTTGTCCAAATTCACATTTGTTTAGTTTGGCAAACAATTTGTTGTTTTCAGCAACTTTAACACCACTTCTAGGTGTTTAATGTGATCCTCCATACTTTTACTGTACATTGATTAGTGTCCATGCTCATCATGCCTTTTCCTTCAAGCAGTAACTCTTTTGTGTTGCCAAACTGCACCTTTTTCTTTTGCTTCTCGTCAAGATCATGAATCAAGGATTTGACACCTGTCATATGATTAGAACAACCACTGTCTATGAACCATAAATCACTTGGCTTATGGTTTGTATCAATGCAAGCCATAAAAAGATAATTTTCATCCTTATTTTCTGTTGCTACAAAATTTATTTTCTAGTCTTTTTACCTGCAATCAACCCTTATATGTCCGTAGCACTGGCAGTGATGACATTGAATGTCATTTTTCGTGTTTCCTTGCTCATTGGACTGCCTGTGTCCATCATTCCTTCCTCTGCCCTTTCCATAATTAACCATGACCTTGACCACCACGAATGCCTCATCTTCCTCGACCTCCATTTGCTGGACCATTATTTTCTCCATATTTGGTGGCTGAATCTTTAACTTGGAATGCCTTTGTAACACCCCAGAGAATTTTTCGAACTAAGACTCGAGCTGTCCTTCATGTGGAGTGAGATTTTACCGAGGAATAAAGATTTCTTGAGTGTTAAGTTAAGGTCCCTAGATGTAGCACATTGAGTTCCAAAAAGAGTTGAATTGGAAATAGTCATTTTTGGAAAGAATTCAAAAATCTGGAAAATTTGGCTAAGTATGAAAAAAAGGTGATTTTTTGGTCAACTTTGAGCAGTCGTAACTCCTAGCTCAGAATGATTTAGGTGAATTTCCAGTAATGTCTGGAAATCCCTTGGAATGATCTTTCCAACGCCGTCGAGTTTGCTCGATTCCGAGTTCGTATAAGTGAGTTATGCCCTTTGGAAGTTGGGCTGTTGGCACAGTCGCATAGGGAAGTTTAGTCCGAAAATTTTAAGGGTATTTTGGTCTTTTCCCTAGCCAATTCTTTTGGTTATATTAAGGTGTTAGGCTGATTTTTGATCAGTTTTTCTTTTTAAAGAGTGAGAGTGAGGGTTTTGAGAGTGAAGAGAGAAAGAAGAGGAGAAAGAGAAGAAGAAGCTAAGGATCGTCGTGGATTTTCGTCGGGGGTGATCCCTAATCAGGTATGTGAGTTCATAGTGATGAGTTGATTCTTTCCCCCACACACCAAACTCGTTTTATTATTGAGAAAAGATTGGTTGTGTTGTTTGGAGTTATTGGTTGTGTTATTGATATTGTTAATTGTGTTGTTGAAGTCCCTTGTTGATTTGGGACATGATTTGGTTGTGTTTTTGAGTTGAATCTCTTGTATGTTGAGGGATTTTAT
>JAJOOR010023758.1:0-20595 GCA_036250505.1 Solanum acaule
GGAAAATATAATTGAATGAATGATATAGAAAGAATTAGATAAATAAAAGTCATGACTAAGATAAATTGATCTGAAAAATTAGATGAGATAAGAACTTTTGTTTAAAAAAAAAGGGATAAGAGTCTGAAAAATATCCCAACTTTGGTCGAATTTGTTGTTGCGATACTAAACTTTCATGTTCCCTAGACTATTTAATACCATATTTTAAACATATATATTTGCCCACGTGGACATAAAAAATAATGCAAAACTATAAATAGTAATGTGTCCACGTGGGCACATATATACCTTTAAAATACACTATTAAATAGTCTAGGGAGGTAATTGGTCCTCATGAAAGTTTAGTATTGCAACAGCAAATCTAACCAAAGTTGGAGTATTTTTCAGACCCTTATCCCCAAAAGAAAAAAGAGTGAAAAGGAAAGAAATGGGAAAGAGGAGGGCTGTGGAGAAGAGGGGTAGGACCATACACTTTTTTATTTATATAAAATAATTCCTCACATACCAAGTAAAACTTATGTTTCTTTCACCATAAAAAATTGGTAAATTAGACAAAATAATTATTATGTTGTATTTCTTATATAAAATATTACCATAAATGACCATTCATCACTTTTTCCTTGCAAAATTTGGCCTGGTTCATTCTTCTTCGTCTTGCTGCTGCTGCTGCTTTTTTTAAAAATGAATTTTGACGTAGGGTAAACGTGAATCATTTCAAGTAAATTATATATCAAAAGACTCAAAATATCAAGAGGATTTCATATCTATAATTTAGAACTGTTTAGAGGTGATTATGAGTTGATCGAGATTGAATAGTCAATGTATACTTCATGTATAGTTAAGCTATATTGAGTTACTGAATGTGGATGATTGTAGTAAAGGAAATCCTGGAAGTGCTGGAGGTGGAGGAGTTCTTAGGAACCTTGCTGGACCAATGATTATGGCTTTCAGTGCCTATTTTGGTTTTTGCTCAAATAATTCAGTTAAGGCTCTAGCTCTAAAGACTGGTCGAAGATGGTGTATAGATCATGATTTTCAGAGTTACTGTTGAGTCAGACTCCCTCTTGATTATTCAGATGGTTAAAGGTATGATCAACCCCCTTTGGCAGATCAAATATGATATTAAATAGATTCAATCCATGAGTTCACTTGGTCATTTCTCTTTTATTCACACATTCAGAGAAGGTAACACTACAATGGATTTGCTTGCGAATATGGCTGAACATTGCAAAACAACTATCTTCTTGTACCGAGGCCATAAATCTTCCTTCTAAGATTACATCCACCTTGAAGAATGATGTAGTTGGCCAGCCCAATATTAGATTCGAGTGAAGAAGGGCAACTTCATATTCGACCCTGCTTAAATTTTGTTTGGTTGCTTCTAGTTTTATGAATTCTAGAATTTTTTGTAAGCTTATGTGATGATGAATAATCCTTAGCAAAAAAGCTATATTGAGTTTTTTTGAGTGTATCATAATGTATAGTCCGTGTATAGTTCATGCATAGTGTATAATCATGATATACTTTCATTTACTTTTGGTAAGCTATAGTGTATAATCAATATATACTTTTATGACTTTTAGCTAAAAAAAATATGACTATATTTATTTTATATATTTGAAACTATCCTAAAGAAACTATTGAGCTTACTTAAGTTAAGATAAGAAAAAATAATACCACACTTTTCTAATCAGTCACCTAAAGAAATCTCAATAAATATTCCCATATGTGAATTAGATCATCCACCCATAAAGAAGTTTGGCAAGAAAATGTAACATCTCAATGATGTATAATCATATTCAAAGCAAATGAAAACTAGTAGAAATTCTCTCTTTCCAACAGAAGTAAACAGAGAATTGTACATGCACAAATTTTTATAACTTTCTTCCCTAACCTTGAGTAAATATTTATGTTTTTTCCACCCACCACATCACCCCGTCATAGGATCAATAGTGTTTCCACTTATCATGTATAGTTACTCGAACACCCAACCTACCAGATGATAGCAGAGTCGCTTAACCACTTGAGCAAGTCTGACTTGTCAACCTTGAGTAAATTAATTTGCTGAAGAAGCTGCGGCTTCAAATGACTGTTTCCTTACAAGAAGGCAAGTGATTTTAGAGGGCTGAGCATGTGTATTATCAACTGTACACAACACGAAATCGGGTCGATGTAATGCTAAAGCCAATCTTTCCTTTCCTGCATCCAAACAAGAAGCATCTAACAGAACATGCCATGAATTTCTATGAGCTTCTGAGATCCAATGCATTGAATAGCGCGTTTCTTCTATATAAGCAGGATAAGCAAATAGCCCTTTTGGACTATGCTTTGATTTCCTCCGAAAATATTGACTTAGTTGTGATCCTTTGATCCTCAAATCAAGCCATGTTTCTGGTGCTGCAATCACTTTTGAATCTTTAAAAGTAACGAATTCGCGTATACAATCATACTCTTCACCAAGAATTGTCATGTAGTAATTTCCCCTGAAGAAAGGGTAACATTCTCCAATCATCATCATGGCTTCTTTCAATGTAAGTGCAAAAACAACTAAATACTCCTCTTCACTTAGTCCACATTGTTGCAATGCTCGATTACGGACTTGTATTTCTGGGATTGAAATGAAATTCCCTTGGTACGAAGTTTTCTTTGTTAGGATATCTAGCAATCTTGATGGCTCCAATTGGATTTTTCCCAACTCTGAATTACTACTACCAAAAGAAGGCGATGAGGACTCTCTCCTCGGGGATTTTCCCTTTTCATTAGACGACGAATCATCGTTCATACAAAGTGCATAAAGATCGATTTTATCCCCTTCTTCCACAAGTCCGTTGCAATATTCAGGGTACTTAGCCAAAACATATTGTTGAACATATTGCATTTCACTTGGTGTAATTGGACCTGACCATCTTAAATCAAGCCCATGGAGTGTTGATATTGCTTCTGCCACCAAATGTGCTGGAATTACAGTATTTGCTTTCTGTTCATTTATCAACAACTCTTTTTAAACATGAGGTGTATTTGGTACGACAAAAAACGTCTTCCAAAATATAACTTATATCACGTTTGGTTATCAGGAAAAATGACTTCGCTCAACTTTAGGCGAAAGCCATTTTCCTTCACAATTATCTCAATTCTCAACTTGACATCACTACTTTAACCAACAAAAACATTGGTATCAATATTTCATACTCGAAGATTACAAAAACCATCAAGTTAACCAATTTTACTATAAATCTTTAATATATACAATATTTTTTTTTACACTCTTCAAATAAAATGTTTTACATAAAACAAGTCATTCCAACCACATCCAAAATATAAAACAAGAAAGAAGACTAGTATTTTCATCAACCATATATAGGAACAAAATTATGATTAAAATTAGCATATGGATAGAGAGAAATTGAACTTGCCTTAATCACCATGCTGTTTGGTCTGCTATTAATTGGTGATTTAGGCATAGGTGGTAACAAGGAATATTCTACAACTTCTCCATCCTAATCATGAAATTAAAACCTTGATTAGTACAAAACCTTCATAATTAATCAGAAGTTATAGAAGAGGTCATACCTTGTTATCTTTGTTTAGGCTTAATTGTTCTTGGGCGTCTTTTCCCATGTTGTGATATTTTTGCACTTTGATTTAAATTAAACCAAAAAAGCAGGAACTGAAATAGGGAAATTTTTGAGAAAAATAATGGTGCACAAGAAGCTAATTAATTTGCACAGACAAATAATTAACGTTAAATATGTTAATAATTAAAGAGGGAACACCAAAACGCCGACATTAATATAAGTAGGTAAGGCAATTTTCTTCAGAATAAACAAGTAATTCTTCAGGTTTTTGACTGGAGAACAGATTAATTTTTATTTTTTTAGAATTTAGTGTACTTATTAAATATGCATTAACATACATTTTTTCATTATAAATTAAATTGTTTTTAAATAAAAAATGTATCACTCTATTCTTTTTTGAATAGATAAAAAATGGAGTGTCATATAATATGAGTAGATAGTACTACTCTTTTCGATCCAATTGATCTTTTCTACTCTTCTGATCTATGTGAAAGAAGGAGTATTTTGACCGTGGATTATGCCACGTAGAATGTGTGTGTCTTATTGTTCAATTTTATATAATTTTAAATGTCTATATGTGTACATTCAAAGTTGGAGAACATATATGTCAACTGAAATCAAGTTAAATGATCGTAATAAACCTTTTTTTTTTTATCAAATTAAAGAATGCTCAGAAGACCAATTTACTAAGATGTTGAAATGACCTTTCAGAAGGTATTTAATTTATATATTATGATAATATGAAGATTCTTATGTTGTTAATGTATTTAAACCTATTAATAAAGAAAATTATACTATGTAATTAGTCTGTTAAATGTTGAGACAGTGTAACTATTCTCTTACATCGATAACGTAGAAAATAAATTTCAGATGATTTTTAGTTTTCATACAGTTTATGAATTAATTAGCGAGGGACATAGTTAGTAATAAAGCTTCAACAAATCAACTACAATGTATTGTATTGTTAATTAGTTGGCATTTAGTCATTAAATAAATTTAAAAACTGTCATTGAGCTTGATGTTATTGGTTTCTTAAAATAATTTCATTCAAGCAGACACATAAACCAATCACAAGTTGACTAAAAGCAATACGGAGAGTGCAACAACTCACTAAATTAATTTGTTAATGACTAATTAACAAAAATATGGAGGAATCAATTGAAAAAATTTAGCATATACTTTATGTTAGAGATAGGGACCCTTAAAGCATTTAAGAACGTTGGCTAGGTATCAAGATTGTTTGGTCCTACTATGTGAGATCATCTTGAATTGTTCAGTACTAATTCAACCAACAATTCTTTTAATTATAATAATAATATAATTATCCCACCTTTGGTCTCATCTCCAGCTTTATTTAATAATTTAAAGTGAAAAGAAAATTTATTTGAAGCAACATATCATCTAGAATGTTCACATTTGACCAAAAATCAATAGTGCAAAGGCATCTTTTCTATGCTCTTATGGGTATTTACATTGCACAAAAGAACAATTAGCCAAGGAGTTCTCCACATATAATATGCAAATGATGATATCTGATTTTTTTTTAAAAAACTTGTTCATTAAAATAGATCTAGTGTTTTATGTAGAGCGAGGTTAATACCTATACACCCATGTGTCCATATTTGATCAGCCAACTTTATTTTCTTTCCTCCAAGGGGTAAGCCATACACACCATCCTCCCCCAACTTCATTTAAGGAATATACCGTGTATATTATTAATATTATTATTATTTGTATAAGGTGAAATTCAGGCTACACAAGAGGACCGGTTTCCTTTTGACACGTGAAAGCATGAATTAAGCTAGAACTACGCCGACAATAGAAACCCCAATCCTGAATCAATATAATGACCTTCCAGGTCATTTATGTGCTTATGCCTTCTTTCCATCGTTTAGAGCGTTTCTATAGTGACCCCAAGTCATTTATGACTTGCTGGGACTTATAGCTCGGTCACTTGGTTGTTCGTTTGATTTTTATATGAGTTTTTTGTGTTATGGAGCTTTTGAACCTTAAACGGATGATTTTGATCAAAAGTTCATAAAAATGGCCTCAAAATGCAATTCTAACGGTTCCATCAGCTCCGAAAGAGGTCAGTATAGGCTAGTGGCATGGCCGACTCGGGTCCCAAGGCTTTCAGTATGAGTTTGTGCCATTAGGCGTTTTATCATTTAAGCTTTGGCCTAAGTTTGACCTTGGTCAACATTCTGAGTAAACGTGCCCGAATGAGAACTCTGCCAGTGTGGTAAGCTCTAAAATGTCAAGTTTTATCTAGCTGGAACGACCCTTCGTGCAAAGGCTTCTAAGTTAATTTTGAGCCCCCTTGTAGATTTTGGCTTAAAATAGAGTTTGGGTGTGGGACCCACTTTTTGTCAAGATGACCTTGAATAGAGGTTTTGACTGCTCTGTTGAGTACGGAATTTCAAATTTAATCGGGTTGCGTATCCCGTTTGCATGCACGGAGTTCTGAATAGATTCTAAGCCTCCGAGCAGAGCCAAGAGGGATTAGCTGAAAATTTTTGGTGCCTGATGCTAGTGCACCCTCTTTTGCAATCCTAGGGTCGCTTAAGTGGTTGGGGATCCGCTTTACCGGGCTAGGCCAGCCAAACGACAACCGCTTTAGCAAGCCTGGCTAGCTTGGGATTTGTCACTTAAGAAGCTATAGCCTAGCTTAAGCGACGTCCGATTTAGTGGCAAGGGGGACACTTTAGCGAAGCCCACCCTTTGTGCCTAGCTGCTTTTGCGGTTGTCTTAAGATCAGCTCGATCAACAATTATTTCATTTATTCCAATTGCAATTTCTCCTTCATATTAGCTCCAAATTCAGTGATTCAAAGTCCTATGTGTTTTTTAAGCTTAGGACTACTTAAGTGTGTGATCGAGGAGCGTTGAGGAAGCTTTGTTGGAGGTAAAATGGTTGTTTTTGGGCCTTCCTTAGCTCAATTCTTGTCCTTTAAGTGTGAATTGTTACATGTGTTGATTCTCCTTGGTTCGAGCCCCAAATTGTGTTCCATTTTGAAAAACAAGTTCGGGGAATTGAATTAGACCTTGAGATGGTGCCATTTTAAGAATTTCTGATGCGGGTTCCATAATTTATATTTTGACTCCAATTTGGATCCATCTCTGTTTTATGTAATTTTATTGTCTAAATGACTGCATTAACATTATGATCCTATTTTTGATAGCGTGACATAGTTTGGAGGTCGTACGAAAAGGAAAATCTCTGGAGACGTGATTTGGAGCACACACGGTTGATCTAAAGTAGGCTACAACTTCCCTTTCCTTAGATTGAGATGGATTATGTGAAATCATGTTGATTTGAGTGAATTAGGGGTGGGTACCAAGTTGATCATGCTACTTTACTTAGAAACCATGTTTTAGGCTTATATTGGGATTATCGGGAGTAGAAACATGTTAGTTGTGTTATGTGATCATTCTTACCTTGTTGTTGGCCTTGGTTGATTCTATTATTGAATGTTTGAGCTTGTTTGGCCTTAGTCTAGGCTTAGTCTAGTGCTTGTCATAGACTTGCAATATTTGGAGCCATTTGGCCTTAGTTTTTCCCCGACGTCATTTCAGAGGGTTTACCTCCTTGTAGACTGGAGTAGGAGACTCGAGTCTAATAGAATGAGCCTTAGATTAGGTGTTGACTTAGATTTGATGACCTTCTATCAACTCTCCCTCTTACTACGGCCCCGTGTGCTACATTTTAGATTTTGGGCTTCACTTGGCAACTTGGGACTGGAGTTGGTTCGAGCTTGGAGTTTATATTGATTACCTAAGAGTGTACTTCATCCCACATTAGTTCTATGACAATGCTTTGACATGAGATCCTTCAACATCCCTTTATAGTCGCAAATTCAAGGTCGGGTCATGCTGCTCATTATCCTCTACGGAGTTCATTCCTACTAGTCACAGATTTAAGGTCTGGTCATGATGCTCTATATCCTCTATGGAGTCGATACACTTTGGCTATAACCTATTGCTGCTTTAGGGACCATCTGTCATGACCAGGGGTACACCCTAGATGTTATATGGCGTATAAGACCCCGAGAGGCCTCATACAAGCCACTTAGCATATCATAACATAAAGTAATAGAAATGAGCGGGAATTTAAAACATTTTCAACAACATCAAAGTTTTCATAAAACGAAGCGAAAGTCTATTACACTTGTCTCAAACCATCTAAACCAAGAATATCTTTGGGACACAACCCATACAATAGTTCAAAACATAAAATGAAAAGACATAAGGAAATGACGGTCAAATCCTCGAATGCTATAAGGACTCACCAATCTTCAAATCTTGCTCTACTATGATCCTAGCCACGAGGATGAGAGTCGATATCGCCGGACCCTACATTTGGATAAGAAATGTAGGCAAGAGTATGCGTTAGTACAAACATGTACTAAAAATGATAGCTTGCATAAACATCAATATAGGCATAACATAGGCATTAGTCAACATAAGACATATACCATAAGCATAAGAGATAACAACCTAAGTCATAAGAATAATCTATGCACATAAATCATCATAGTGTAAGAGGAATACTTCTCAAGTAACCTCACTTATCCTTAGTCAAGACTTGGGTCATCCACCTCTAGTCATACAAATCAATAAGGCAACTCAAGCAACAATCCAAGCGAATTTATCATCACAACAAGTAAATCTCAACTTAAAACATACTTACAATACTTTCTTGAAGTAACCTTGTTTCATCATAACTTTGCTATTTGATTGGGGACTAGTCCCTCATTAGCTATTTCTACTATCCATGGAAGAGTACTACTTTACTAATCCAAGCTAAGTCATTCTCCATGAATGGTTACTATTTACCAATTCAAGGCTACCAAGGAAATACACCTCATTATGCTAGACCAAGCTATCATGGAAAGCACCTCATTATGCAAGTCCAAGCTATCCAAGGAAGGGTACTATTTCTCAATCCAAGCTACCAATGAAATGGTTTGGCCTTACCAAGTCAAGCTACCATGCAAGCATCTTATCATGCTAGTTCAAGCTAATCATTGGAAGGGTACTATTGCTCAATCCAAGCTATCCATGAGATCTACTAACTCAAGCTACCATGAAATGGTCTTGTCTTACCAAGTCAAGCTATCATGAAGGGATCTCATATCACTACATCAAGCTACCATGGATAAAACATCTCATTATGCTAACCCAACCGAAGTCTTATCTATCATAGTTAATAAATTATTTGATTCATTTTAGGTGAGCAAGTCTTTCAACCTAGAATCATTCTATGTGAGAAAACCTTTCACATTTATACATTCACACATTCATAGAGTAAATCATGTGGGTAAATCCTTCCACAACAATTCTATCTATTAATCAACATTCATCATATAAGCTTTACTCAAAAAGCCCTACTAATCATAACTCATCATACATGCCTTAGTCTCAAGAAAATTCTAATCTCAAAGCCTACAAGTCATAATTAATCATATATACTTTGATCTCAATCAATTCATGTCTATATGATTTACTCTTAAGCAATTCATGTCTATATGCTTCAATCTCAAGCAATTCATGTCTATATTCTTTTCTCTCAAGCAATCTATAATGTATCTCATCAATCCTAGAAGAATACATCTAAATCCTCAATTTTCCCTTTCATGGAGTAAAACCCATATATATCAATTTCATCCTAGAATCATGGGTTAGGAATGAGTACATCTAAATTCATCCTAAAAACATGTAATTCTATCAACTAAATCATAAACAATCATAATCTACGTAGTTGGATCAAAACCCATAACATTAGAAGAAACCCTAACTAGAATTGGGGAATTATTCTTCTAAATTGGTAACACCTCAGAAATTAGTAGGCTAAGCTAGAGCTTAACATGAGGGTTAGAGTCATGAATGTAACTCCCCGTACTTAAAATAGAGGGTTTCGTGTTAGAACGTCAAGGTACTACCCATCAAGGACCAACCATGGGTCCTTGAGGAGGACCCCTAGAAAACTGCCTGGGCAGTGACCAACGAAAGGACCTACGCCCCGTTGGTCAGTCCACGCCCCGTGGGTGGAGGGTCATGGTTCAAGCCCCAGATTGCCAACTCCCAATAACCAAACCACGCTTGACTAGGACAGTCCGTGGGTCCATCCACAGCCCGTCAGTGTGGTCTCGTGGATGGTGACCTGGGAGCAATTTTGGTGGTCAAGCTTAAGTGTATTTTGGGATTTTCCAGTTTTAATTGATATTAAGTGATGCCATTTTAGCCTAATTTAGACCACCTATATAAGGATTTTAGACCACTAAATTAAGTCAAGCATCTCATTATTTCTAAAACCCAAATCAATTCCCAAACTTCATCCTTACCAAAAAAATTCTCTCTCTAGAAAACTCAAAGAAGAAGAAGGAAGGAAGTTGGAGCTAGGGTTGAAGAAGCTAGGGTCTTCACATTAAATTCATAGGGCTTTGTGATCAATGTATGATAGTCCTTCATCCATGGATAACTTTCATCCATGGAGTCCCTTCAAAATTTCAATTTCAAAGATATAAATCCCTAAATGCTAGGGTTTGATTCCAAAGTCATGGGTTACTTTCAAAAATGATTATAAGGCTTGAATTACTTTATATTATGTATGAATTGATGATTTCTTATGGTTTTTATGTTGAAATCCCCAATAACCCATGAAATCTCCATATTTTCCAATTATGATCTTGTGATGTTGGTTTGTTGATGAAAGAAGAATGTTATGGGATTATGCATGTAGTTATTGGGTTACTTGAATTATGTTGATATACATGTCTAATGTAGTGAATTTTAGATGTGTTGATTTAATATGATCTTTGACCCTTGAAAGGGAAAATTATGATATTATGCATGTTTTATGAAGTTTATATATATGCTTTAAGAACATTTTGAGAGTGAAGTGTCTATGATTATGATCTAGTTGTTGTGTTATTAAAAGGGTATTCTCATATACACACTTATGCATGAATATGATATGATGTGAACGGTTTTATCAGAATATGACGATTCTAGGGTTGAAAGGCTTTCTCACCTATTGAATCTATATGTACACATGGACGGTGAAGGGTTATTCTCACGCATGATCTAATGAGCTATCTTAATGAATCAAGTTATGACTTAATATTTATTCCTTGGGAATTAATGCTTAGCACCGAGTGGCTATTGTATATGAGATAGAAGCTTTTACACTAGTTGAGTCCGGCTTCCAAATGGGATCCATTTACACTAGTTGAGTCTGGGTTCCTAAAATATGTATCATGAGATGGAGACCTTTTATCTTAGTTGAGTTCAGGTTTCTAGTAGCAATCTTCTTATCCCATAAATTATGTGCCCCCGTAAGTTACTTAGCTAGTGGATCCACCTAAGCTAAGAGTATGGTTCTACCTTAGGTAAGTAGGACAATCCTTTTCGATATGGGTAACACCGGGGGATCATGTATAGCTCACATGGTTTCATGTCGGTTAAGGCTTATTCCCACAACAACAAGAATAAGAATATGAATATGAATTATGGCCTAATGAGGTTTACTTAGCATGGGTGAGATTTATATGGTCTTATATATGCATTGCACAAGTATGCTTTGAGGATATTTATGTAGTATTTCTCTTATGTTATGATGATCTATGTTTATGACTTATACTTTTCCACTAATCTTCATGATGATGTTTAAACTTGGTAAATAGCATGCTTTCAAATAAAATTTCCTTTTTAGCATGATTTCAATATTTTTATGCATGGCTATCATACTTAGTGCATTTTTGTACTAATGCCTACTTTTCCTACATTTTCCCCAAGTGTAGGGTCCGGTTCTCGAGGTGATCATTCTAGTGGCTAGTGCTTGGACCTTGCTATCTTCCGAGCTTGTTGGTGAGTCCTCATGTTTCGAGGACAACTATTTCTCATGATGTAGTTTCCTTTTTTGTATTTCCCTTTTTGGACATGTTGTATGGGCTAAGGCCCTATTTCATTCAAAGATTGTAATAGATGGGTATATTGAGACTAAGTGTCTAGACTTCCACTTTCCTTTATGAAAATTTTAGACTTGAATTGTGTTTTTACTTTTATTGTTCTATTGCTTATGTCATGAGGACTAAGTGGCTTGTACGGAGTTCTATATGCCATGTTACATCTAGGGGGAATCCCTGGGTCTTGACAAAATTGGGGAAATCATAGGGGCTCCATGGATGAAAGGATTCCATGGATGAAAATCTATAATACCTTAACAACAAAGCCCATAAATTCTTGAGGAATGGAGACTTGAGCTTGATCCTAGCTCCAACTCTTTCTTCTTCTTCTTTAATTTCTAGAGAGAGAAATATTTGAGAGAAGAACTTGGGTTTTCTTTTGGGGTTTTTGGAAATAATGACTTGAATGGTTATTTTAAAGGGTTAAAACCATTTATATAGGTGTACTAGGCTTGGGTAATACGACATGGCTTTATTTTAATTAAAATCGGAATGGCATATTTAACCCTGTACTTAACAGTGGACTGCCCACCTTCACGAGGGGCTCCACGAGCGGTGGTCCCTCTCGTGGTCATGAACCAATGGCTTGGAAACCACTCCCCTAACCCCTAAAAACTAAATCAGCACCACGACCCCTCCCACGGCACGTCAAGGCCTTCACGTGCCATGAAGTGGCTCCTGTGGAGGATGCTAACTTGGGGTAGTGTAGCCTAGCTACTGGCTTGCCTTCCATGGGCCTTACCACGAGCCTGGTCGTCACCACAAGCCATGAAGGTGGTCGTGGGAAGGTAGGTAATGCTTAGGGATGGTTGGGCTGCCCTAACCCCCTTCCCTGGTTTTTGCCCTCTTCCTTGGATCTTGCCCTCTCACTTAGCCCTAGTTTAGCCTACTAGATTCCGAGGTGTTACACTATCTATGGTTCAAGGTTCATGTTCTACACCCCTTAGCTTTGGGTGACTCTTATCGATTACGTGCCTTCTCCGGCTCTAGACTCATCGTGACTTATTCTCAGTAGATTTAGATATTTTATGTATTATTAGACTTACGGGGGTTCGTTCGAGTTTTTACTTAACTTGCGTATGAATGTACCTTCTTTTCTTATGTGGTCCAATTAAGTTTAGTTAGATGTACTTGTGGTTTTTTTGGATGGTTAATCAGTCACATTTTATTCATAAAATGACTTGGTTTCATTTCAATCTTAGTACACACGCATGCATTTCTTTAAATATTGCTTTAACTTTTGTTGTGCCTATATTCTATCATACCTTATGACTTGATGGGACTGACAGCTCGGTTACCTAGTTGTTCGTATGGTTTTTACGTAAGTTTCCATGTTTTGGATCCTTTCAAACTTGAATGATTGACTTCGGTCAAAGTTCTGGAAAAAGTCCTCAGAATGCAATTTTGACAGTTCTATGAGCTTTGAACATTTAAAGCAAACCCCGATTCTTCTAGGATCATTTAAAGAAATCTCGTGTCTTATGGATTAAAATGGAATTTGGATGTGGGACCCACTTTTCATCGATAAGATCTCGGTTGGAAGTTTTGACATCTACGTTTAGTCTGGACTACATAATTTGGTTGGGTAAAATATCCTGTTTGCATGCACGGGGTATCGAATGAATCCCGATCACACCGTCGGGGGTTCCCATCTTTGCAGAAACTAACTAATGTGCATCAGATGGTGCATCCCACCTCTCATCTTTACATTTACATGCCTCAGGCCACATTTATGATGACCACTGTCCTAGTCTTCGTGTTCGTGAGGCTTGTGCCACGTTTGTGGAGGAGGCATGTGTTGGCGATCGCGTTCACATGCCTTGTGCCGTGATCACATAGGCAAATGAGTTGGCCCTTTGTGATTGCAGGCTAGGTGCCACAATCTTTATGCATTAAGGGTCGACCTTCCACGATATCAGACTGGGTCCTGTGTTTGTGGAGGTCAATTAACTGGCATTTTATGAAAGGAGTAGTCACGAATTCAACATAGCTTAGCATATTCATTTGGTAATTCCTTAAGCTAGGGTCTTCTGTTTGAGGTGATTCAAGTTGAGTTGTGCCAGGTTTCAATGAGATTATGCTTTTAGGTCATCCGAAGAGTGTGGAGGATGAATTTTCAAGGTAAATTTACATCCTGAAGGACTACCCAAGATTCTTTAAATGGTGTTTCGCTTCGTTTTGTCGCGAGTTATTTTTTGAGTTTAGATTGTGCCCAATTTTGGGGCACAAGTTCAATAAGCTATTTAGGTACTATTGTCGGAGTCAATTTTGAGATTCCTAGCGTGGGTTCCATAATTTTATTTTTGAGTCAATTTTGGATTCGTCTCCAATTATTGCAATTTTAATCTCTAAATGCCTGTATTGTTGTTGTGATCTTGTTTGTGGAAGCGAGGCAGTGATCGGAGGCCGTTCAAAAGGGCAAAACTCCAAAATTGTGATTTTTGAGCGCGTGTATTCTGCATTGAGGTAGACTATGGTTACCCGGTGTTTATATTGAGCTTGTAAATGTAAATTCAGCTGGTCTTGGGGAGGGGTTGGTAATTACACCATGCTTAAATATTAGAAATCATGCCTTAGGTATATTTCAGGAAATTTTGGGAGTTCTAGCATGTCTAATGTTGTTATGTGATTGCGTTGCGTCGTAGTCTTCATATTATTGTTGTTCATGTTATATTGGTAGCTTGTATTTGGACTTAGCCAAGGTTTAGGCTAGTGATTTACTTAGACTATTGTTTTGGAGCCGATGGGCCTTAGAAATGCTCCAACGTCGCTTCAGACAACTTAGCTCATTGTAAATTGATACAACAGACTTGAGTCAGATAGTATCATCCTTATTTAGGTGCCACTTCAACTCATCTAACCTTTCATCTATAATTCCCTATTGCAATTCGACTCGAGTGTGTTTGCTAGTGTTTCCAATTCTTTATTAGCTATTTGGGATCGGGTCTTGGATTTGGAGCTTGAGTGGGTCCCTAGGGACTCTAGGATGGTTCTACTATACAGTATGGACCGGTTTGAGATAGTGGAGGATTTTGGGATATCCAAATATCTTATTCCATGGTTTGAGGTCTGTGTGTATACTTATCATCCTGGATTTGAGACCCATGTGTTCTTGCTTTAGCCACGGTTTGAGGCCCTAGCATATCACTAAGTCATGCTTCGAGGCTCAACACACCTCTATTAGGCTTGGTTCAAATTTGAAAGACACCTCTATTGGCTAGGTTCGAGGCTTGACTTGGTGTTTCTATCGGGTTTTTAGGTTGCCTTTACTGCAGTTCAAGTCCATGGTTGTGTCAGTTCTGGTATTAAATCCTTAGGTTCGCTGGTGTTGCTTAAATAAAGCTAATGTCTAGTAGAGTTCTGTGGATTGGTACAGAGACGTCTGTATTCTATCTTTAGGAGGCTACAATGCATATTTAGGAAGATTTTCTCTTTTATTTTGTTATCATGCGTCACTTGTCTTATTTGGTTTTTGAAGTCTTACTTGTTTCACTTTTTCGCAGGATGGGTCGCACATGCAACTTAGCAGTCGGGGGTGATGCACTAGAGCCCATAGGTAGAGCCCTAACTGGGGGCAGAGGAAGATCTCGAGGTCGTGCAAGGGCTGCAACACTATATCGAGATAGACATAGGATTCCAGAGCCGGTGGCAAAGCCTAAGACAACTCTCATTCTTCCATAGCCGGTGGGACTAAGACCGACCCAACAACCACCTAAACTAGCTATGGCTCCAGATCTTCAGAATACAATCACTTAGCTATTAGCCGTGCTAGGGTGCATGCAACAGGCCATAGGTCCAACTATGTCAACACCACAAGATCATCCTGCACTAGTGGCTCCACAGGTTGAGGTGCCATAAGCACCCGTCGCTGCCCAACCAATTATTGTAGTTGGAGCTATACCATTGGAAAAGCATGTTTTTGAGTGTAGACCAATTGGGTTACCTCTAATGTCATGGAATTAGTTTTCTCAAGCATTCTTTGCTAGATTTAACCACGGAGCATCATAGATCAATTCCGGGATTAGTTCTCCAGGTTGGAGCAGGGATCCATGATCATATCTGAGTTTGAGGCCTAATTTCATGAGATCTCTAGGCATACTACCATGATATTACCTACTGAGCAGGAAATGGTTCATTGTTTTGTACATGGTTTGATATTGCAGCTGCGGATTAAGAGTGAGTCTATGGCTTCAGTGGGGAGATCATTTTTGGATGTGGTGGATCATGCTCGTACTATGGAAGAGCTTCGTTTCGAGGCCCAAGTGGGCAGCAATAAGAGGGGTCTTCATTAAGGCAAGTACAATGGGTCCCATTCTAGGGTAAGGACTCATATGATAGGCCTCACTAGTGATATGTGCAGGGTTAGTCTAGTTGGCCTATTCAGACAACACATTAGGATTCAAAGGGCGATTAGTACAACTAAGGTGGTTCTGGTGCTTATCCAAGTTTCAGGGGTTCACATTCAAATTCTCCAGATATTTTAGATTCTTGAACTTCTTGATAAAGAATGAAGATTTTCTATAGGGTGTTTGAGAAAATTGTGTTGGTGGTGATGAAACAAATATTCTTATTAAGTTGAATTAAAAGATGAAGAAAACAAAATCTTCCATCCCCTCTTAAAGTGGAAACTATTTTGGGGCACGAGAAGAAATGAAATAGGATTTACAGCATAAAGAAGAGTACATGAAACAAAAATATGGATTACTTGATTTCTTTTAAGGTGACGACTGTTGTTCATCCTGTATTCCTAAGATACTTAGAACAACAACTTTGAATAACTTGGTAAGAAACAACAACGTTTAAAGAGTATTTTCAAAACTAGAAACTTTTGACCAGTAAAGAAAATAGAATCTGAAACAGATTAGAAATAACATACCAAATATTTTTCTAAAAGAAGAAAATCAAGCTCACTGAATGCACAGGGTGTTCTGTATGAAATTATTCCACTCAACTATCAGAGGTTAATTGAATATCCTCCCAGGATAGAATGATCTTACGCACCAATTATTGGTACCTAAACCACGGTGTTAGCAAATCACTCAATGGTAGTAACGTACAATAATACTAGATTTAGCAGTACAAAAACAAGTCCAAAAATTCTTTTTTTTTTTAAAATGAGAGAAAATCCCTCTATTTATAGGCAACAAAGGGTAGTGTGAACATATGCTTATGCGCCTTACCGTAAAGGTCACACTACTTTGGAAAAGTCACAACTCTTTGTAAAGATCACAACATTTCATAAAAGTCACAACTTTCCATAAAAGTCTAACTCTTCATAAAAGTCACAACTTTTCATCACAACTCTTTACAAAACCCAACAATCCCTCGCATGAATGGGAAACGACTCTAATACAAAGAAACAAACAAGTATGTACTTTATAAGCGAGAATTAATTGCATCTAGATAGGTAGGTTTCCTTTTGAACTTTCTGTAGTGAACATATCTCAGATCTACTCGGTAAATTGGTAGATTTGATATATTTGAACCATCGAGCTTTGGTGTATACCTAGACAACCACACATCACACAATCAATCTTTTATCCTCTATGGTTCTCACGGTTGTGTTCATTTCAACCATGAACACCTCATAGTTTCATGAGTGTATCAAGAAATGAGCTTTTACAATCATCCTCTTTGAAGCGACTTACACTTAACACTCACATAATTGATTTCTAACAGTGTCATCGCTTAGATACAATATTTGATCAAATCTACCAAACTTACTAAATCATTAGAAAACTTTAAGCTTTATTAACTCGTTAAAGAGCCTTAATATTTTATCCTTGTTCCTAAACATTGTCTTCATCGTGATAATGGATTGATTTTTTTGAAATTGTTGAACCGTTAGACACAACTTTATTTTATCTACTTGAACCTAGATCTTCGGATCTCGAGTCTACTAGAGTTACCGCCATGATGAATTGTCCTAGCCTTAAATTCATCCCCTTAGATGATCTTTCAACTGCCTCTATATCTAGGCCATTTGTTAGTGGATCCGACACATTATATCTAGGCTTTACATAGTCAATCGTAATAATTTCACTAGAAAATAGTTGTCTTATGGTATTATGTCTTTGTCGTATGTGATGAGATTTTCTGTTGTACATGACGCTCCCTGTCCTACCTATTTCTGCTTGACTATCACAACGTATGCATATAGGTCCCACAGGTTTGAGCTAGAATGGAATTTCTTCTAAGAAATTCAGAGTCATTCAATTTCTTCATCGACCTTATCTAAGGTGATGATTTCCAAGAGAATGCTCCTCAACCAAAAGTAAATATAAATCCACTTACTTTACTTTACTAGTAGCATTACAACTACTAGTTTTGAATTCTCTATACAATTTCAGAGTCTCTTACAAAGGTCATCTCTTATAGAACACAACATAACATAATGACACAACTAATCACAATAATCAAGAGATGTTTGTTTTAAACCTCCCCATTTTTTCTTTTTACTAGGTCAATGGACTATGGGAACTCTACAAGGTCCTATGGCCCTAACTTTCCATAACGACTAGATAGGTTATTACAAGAACATAATGTTATGACCCCAAATTTCTCTAGTTATCAAAATAAACATTAGAGTGTTCTTATCTAGGTTCCCACCAAATCTCCTGATCAATACATTCATTGGCCTCCAACATATATTTTCTACGATATGACCTCCTTTCAACTCTACCTTCATGTGAGACTTTGATTAGTCCTTCATATTCGATATGAATATATAAAATATGTTGATTGGTCTTCATACATAGCATGTGAATGATATTTGTTGAGATAATCAAGCTTGTATAAATAAGTTGTGAATAGTTTATTATGTGCACTTATGATTTATACTATACTTGTTTTCCTCAGGGATAACTTACCAGAGAGCATATTGAGATACAGTAAAATGATAAGAATATATATAATGTTCTGATGATGAGTGGTTCGATTCTGATGTGACCTTAATAAAGAGCAGTTGTGTGTCATATCTAGTACCGTACTAGTACAAGTGATTGATCGGGCACCACGCCAATATGGTGCATGGATATCCCAGGTCTTATGTAGTACATGACTATATGAGTAAGATTAAAGACACTTTATCATACATGTATATATACTGTGTGAGTGACTGGTGAGACTGATGACATACATCAGCCATATAACTATGATATCGGTGTAGATCCCTTATTGTGTATGACTGCTTATTGATTGCAGTATTTTTTATGATGATTATATCTGTAGTGGTGAGTTATATGTCCATTGGCTAACGATATTGATATGTTTGGAATGAGACCATTTATTTCTACACATATGGTTGATGATTTCTTGATTGTGGGACTTTTGTTGACTGTGAAGTGAACATTTCTGCTTATTTTATGGATTGTGTTTATATACTTGTTACTAGTCTGAATCGTCATATGATACCTACTAGTACATTCTAATTGTACTGATTTTACTACTGCACTTTCTTTTGAGTGTATATTGTGATCCAGAGATGTCTATGCAGGCCCACATCTAGCGTAATTACATTCAAATCTGAGGGTGAGCTACTTTTGTCGAGGCAACCACATATTTTCTAATGATAGATGTATTTCCTTTTAAGACATTGACCTAGTTTATTAGTTTTTGTTACTCTTAGACATTTGATGGTTAGAGTTCTAGTGTGATGGCTTTCATATATTGGGAATGCAATTTATTATGGTTGATACTTTATTTCTTGTCTTAATGCTTCACTTTATGATTAAGATTTAGTATTAGCATACATTAGTTGGTAAGATTACGTTCACCCACTAAGGAGGTTATTGTGGGTACCAATCACGACAATCTAAGTCATGACAAGATTAGTATTAGAGCCCTAGATTTGTTGATCTCGTCATACTAGAACATGTCTAGTAGAGTCTTATGGAATTGTACTGAGACATTTGTATGTCTCTTCGAGAGGATACAAGACACCAGGAAAAACTCACTTCCTTCTTTCCTTCACTTTATTACTTGATTTGAATAGGTATCTAGTGATAAAATTGGAATCTAACTCTTTCACTCGTTTTTGTCGAATATAGTAAGGACACGTTCAAGAGAAGGTAGAGCAAAGGCACCCAAGCAAATTGCTACTGTTGTGACTCGCGCTAGAGGACAAGATAGAAGAGGTGTTCGAGGTAGGAAGAAAGAATTGATTCCAGCAAGGGCCAGATCTCTAACTACTGATTAGGTACAAAACAACTCTGAGTACCCCGCACCATAAGAAGCTCATGTACTAATAGCACCAGAGAAGATGAAGGCACTGGCTCAGGAG
Organism: Solanum acaule; assembly: GCA_036250505.1. Classification (NCBI taxonomy): domain Eukaryota; kingdom Viridiplantae; phylum Streptophyta; class Magnoliopsida; order Solanales; family Solanaceae; genus Solanum; species Solanum acaule. Next base: position 19,823 of record JAJOOR010023758.1, read on the forward strand.
ATAACTTGCTCGGCTATTTGTAATGTACTTAGACTTCCCCAACTAATTGATATCGATGAATAATAACCAATTTCAACAATAATGCAATAATAGACTACAATTTATGCAAGTCAATTTCAAAAGTTAAACCCTAGGGTTGCCATACTTTCAGATTTTATATTAATTTTTAAGCTTGTTCTACATTACCCATTAATGTTTAGCAATAACCCAACAATTTATGATTAAAATCCCATGGCCATTATCAACTTTAAACATTCATCAGGAATAAGGGCAACAATAGTAATGGGTTTAGGAAAACTAACCTTTAAACAACAAAGTAATTGAGTATAAATTAATATAAAACTTACCTTGAAGCTTAATAAAGTAATAGAAGAAGAAGATTGAAAATGGTGTGCTTTGCGGTTTTATTGAGAGAAATTGCAAGAATAGCGGTGTAGGAAGTGAGAAAATAAGGGAATTAAATTGAGGGATGAGTTTTAAAATAAGTGTACCGGGTTGGGTTAACCCGAAAGATTTTCCTAAATTGTACTTGAATTTACATTGGGCGCACCATGAGGCCTATCTTGTGGCTTAGGGGTGCGCTGATAAGTGATAATGTCCTAGTACACCTTTTAAAAAGAAATATAAATGGTTATTTACAATATATTTATCTCAACTATGAGTCAGGGTTGAACTCAAGGAAATAAGAGTGATTTCTATGTCTATGTTTCATTATTTGTTTGCAAGTAACGGGAAGTTAAATGTGGGGGGGGGGGGGGGACAAAATTAAAAAA
>JAJOOR010023759.1:0-23502 GCA_036250505.1 Solanum acaule
CCACAAAACCACCACCTTGTCCACTTTGTTGTTCTCCTTAAACTCCCTAATTTACCCAAAAACAACACTATAATTAGCAACTCTAATTAAAAACCAAAGAAAGCTACACACTTTGTGACATAAATAAAACAACCCCATTGTACCTAATATCCTTAATGATTTGATCAATTTGTTCTTTCTTGGTTCCTTTGATGACATTGTTAGCACGTGAGCCTTGGTTTGCAGCAATGAAATCAGGGTCATAGATACCAGGCAGTGGGACCATGGATTCCATGTAAGGCCTCAGCTGCTTTTGAAGGTCAATGTCAAAAACTTTAGCCCTTGCCATGGCATCTGCCAAATTCATGTTGCTGATGTCCCATCCTCCAAACACTACATCATCTGGATTGACCTATTTCATTATCAATTGAAAAAAAAACACATTAACAAATAGAAAGAATTTAATCCTTCGCTCCCATTTGTTTGTCTTACTTTCCTTTTAGTCCATTTTTTAAAAAAAAGTCTTTTCTTTTCTGACAACTTTTAATTCCAACTTTGCATGTTCCCTACCACAAGATTCCTTTGCAGGTTTCATACCACAAGATTCATTTTTTACCTTCTTAAGCTCCGTGTTAAGTCAAAACTAGACAAATAAATTGAAACAGAAAACATAAAAGTAACAACCACCACCAAAAAGTGCCATTTCAAAACAAATTAAGGTTACCATGGGAAGTATGCTCTTAAAGGGAGCATAGATCTCCTCTCCATTGAAGGAACCAACTCGAATAGTAGAGGCCTGTGTAAGAGAGCCAAAGTAATTGGCTTGCTGCACCTTATCCTTGGTAGCCCATGAAATTCCTCTGCCAATTTTCAACAACACCCACTGTTTATGCAAGAATCATGACAAAGACATAGAGAAATTGCAGAACAAAAAGAGAAAAAAAAAACTCACTCTCTGTTAGCAATAACACCTCCAGTCAAGGCTGAACCATTGTTTCCACCCCATCCAACAAGCATAACCCTACCAGAAATCAAATTACACAAAAAATTATCACAAAACAGAAAACACCCATATTTTAATTTCTCAAATCTTGAATAAAGTTCCAATCTTTAGCAAAAATGAAGGATCTGGTAAGAAAAAAAAAGGAAGCAAAAAACGCTCAAACACACCCTAATTTTGGAACATGAACATCAGTCTTGAATTCATATTTAACAGTTTTTGGCTTAACAGTCCATTGAAATGTCCCATTTTTTTCCTCATGAACTAACTCAGTTGTTTGATAATCATACACAGAGTGAATCTCACTCTCTGTGTACTTAACATTGGGGCTCTCAACCTTAAAGTTCTCAATAAACATTTTCACTGACAAACAAAAAATTGAAACTTATTTGTTTTGTGACAAAAAAAAATGGAGAAGAAGACACTCAAAAGTATATTCTTTAAGGCTAAGAGCTCCACTTGTACTGTTTGTTGGCAAAGCCATGGGGATGTATAAATAGAGAGATTTTGTGGAAGAGGAAATACACATGGCACTTTCACAGGGAATGAGGGCCCACCGCTATGTCTAGCTTTAATAGAGAATCTTAGCCATGCAAAATTGTGAACAAATTGATGAAAAATAATTTAAATTAAAATGAAGTATAACTTATCTAAATCCATACATTTCGACACTAATTATATTCTAATTCGAAAGTTCTTTTTTTTTTCATCCCTCCACGGGAACTTTCATCTTTTTGCTCCCTTGATAACTCGAACACACAACCTTAAGAATGAAAGAAATGATGCTTATTATCTTAGCAACTCTCTCTTGTCATCTCGAAAGTTTCTCCAATTATAAAAATCTTAAATTTTTCATTATTTTTTAATACATTTATTGGTTGTCCGATACATTAAAAATGATACATTACTTTATGGAATGAATGTATCCGAGAGGGAATAAAATGTATTCAAAAGGGATAGATATGTATTTGGGAGGGGATAGAAATGTACTCAAAAAAGGATTTTTCTAATATTCTTAATTAATAAGAAATTTTAGAGATTATAATATTTTAAGTTAGGTATTTATGTAATTTTTACTAAAATGAACGCATCACATGTGAGTAGAGTTGTATGGTTTAGATTTTAGAATATAGGAAATGGGTCAAAATATTTTGTAGCGTACAAAAAATGAATATTCTTTGTTCATTTAATTATTTAAAAATATTCATAATTTATCCGAGTATATATTCACTTAAAACTGCTCAGCTTCGATTTTTATCTTCTTTCCCATAAGCAAAAACGAGCTTTTTTGAGTAGTTAAATAGTCTTTTCATGCAGTTCTTCTAAATTTCGAATAGTATTCAAGATTCTCTATTTTCGATTATCTAATAATCTCTTAACGAAAGTAGATTATTACTCCACTTCTTTCTAAAGATTTCATATTTTTTATTCAATAGTACCTCTAAATTAATATAAATTAAATTAATATCTCAAAGGCCATTCAATTATGAAATTTTATATAGCAAAATCATCAAAAAAAAATTTAATTAATAAAATCACTCAACTTAAAGAATTTCTCTTATACATTACTTAATCAAATTTTATCATATTAAAAATTGACATAAAAAATAAATTGTCCGGAAAAAGTATGCACTAAACATCAAGCTATTTTAGTTCAATTCAATTTTTTTCATATTCAATTCGACATTTCTAAAATAAATTATTAAATATTAAAAAATTTAAACATTTTATAAATATGCGCCAAATATAATTTAACCGCACATAGCAACAAGTGTAGTAGCCAACCCCCGTCCCCGGTCCCCCTATTGTCTAGGGGATGTGCATCGATCGGTTTGATCAATTTTATATATTATTGATTTACTTTATCAATTTTTAATTTTTAAATATGTTAAATTAATAAGGTATTTTTTATCGGTTTATCGGTTTTTGATTGTTAACGATTTGATTTTCAATTTACTTACTAAGAAAATGCTCATAAAATAAATATTGCCTTCTCACTTCTCCAACAATTTAACGCGATACAGTGAGACAAACAAATCAACTATAAATGTTTTGATATAGTGAAACAAAGAAAGTATGAGAAGTGCATCAATAAGAGAAAATGTAGTACGAAGGATACAATATATGTTACAACCAAAACATAATATGGAATTTCTGATGTGAAATGTGAATTGTGTAGCTTGTTGTGTAAAGTACTGATATAGTGTCTAGTTATGCTAAATTATTAATATTTAATATTTATAAGGGGTAAAGTAGTACATTACTAACATCTTAATGGGTTATCGATTTACCCAATAATCTAATACTAAGAACCGATAACCCATTAACTTTTTTTAATAAAGAGAAAAAGTTCAAATGTGTCATCGAACTTTGAGAGGCTTATCTATGTCATTCGTTAAAAAATTGACTCATCTATGTCATTTCCATTTGAGAAAAAATCGTCCATGATATTATTTGTTCACTAAAAATAGTTTCAATTTTGCAAAATCATTTTTTACACGTGGTCAATTATGATTCGGCCGCCTCATTCATTATATCAATTTTAAAAAAGGGAAAGGATTCAAATATGACATTGAACTTTGAGAAAAGACTCATCTGTGTCATTCATTAAAAAATTAGCTCATTTATGTCATTGTAGTTAACAAATAATGACATGAATGAACGATGAGTCAAACTTTTAATGAATGACATAAGTGAGCCTTTCTCAAAATTTAATGGCATATGAGTCTTTTCCCTTTAATAAAACCATTAAAAACTCGTTAACCCAATAACAATAACTCAATAACATTTTTTCAATTCAATTTATTAATCGATTCGATTTTTGCACCCCTTAATGAATCGTTACTCTCAAGTCCCATTATAACTCAATCTAATCATAGAACACAAAAAGTCTCAAGTAAATATACGTATACATATCAATTATAAAAGATAAAATTTATATGAACGATAATAACTATTCTAATTTAAAATAAAATAAAATGAAACATAGTGATAATTTTCTCTATAAGTATATAATATGGAAAATTGTATATAATAGCAACCTATTAATTCAATTAAATGCTATAAATATGGTTTGATTTAATTGTACCCCATAGCAAATTGTAGCTATTTCGCCTCTCTCCTGGTGAATCTCGCTCGCCACTCTCGTTCTCTCCCTTGCCTCTCTCGCTTTTTATACAAATACAAATGTATAAAATGTGTTTGTGTTTGTATAAAGCGAGAGAAAATTGTATATATACATATATTTTCATTCCCCTCTCTCCCCTCTCCCAGATCTCGCTTGCCTCTCTCACTTTATACAAAAAGCTCAAATATATAAAATGCGTTTGTGTTTGTATAAAGCGAGAGAAAATTGTATATATACATATATTTTGGATAAAAAATAAAATATAATTGGGAAAATATTTGAGATCATGCCACGTGTTTTTTCGTTTGATCAAAGGGTATATATGATCCAAAATTATGACGGTAAGGATATGTATGACCCAAAAATATAACGAAGGATATATACATACAACTTTTAAAAATTCAAAGATATATTTGACTTTTCTCCCAAAACTTTATGATTCTAAAACTGAACTTTAGTCTCTAGTAATATAATTAAGTTTCGTAGGAACTAAGTTATACTTTATAAGACACATAAGTAATATATAAGTTTTGAATTTTTTAAGACACAATGTTCTAAAATTGATGACATAATAATTATGGGGTTATAAACTAAACTTGTGCATCTAACATCAGCCACATAACAAGTTAGGCTTTATATTATGGTAGAGAAAATACATAATTATCCCATTAAATTAAGATCTGTTTTTAAAAAAGACATTTAAACTTTGTGGGGGTCCTATTATTCCCTTAAATAATTTTAAAGTGTTATAAATATCCCACTTTTCAGCCACCATCCATTGCAAAAAAAAAAAGTGCAATCACGCACCAATTATTATCTGCCACATGTTAAGTTTTAATATCTTTATTTCCATTTTTGTTTTTTCTTATTTTATTAGCTTCATTTTTTATTTTATTTTCTCTTTCTTCTTCTTTCTTCATCACTCTTCTTCTTCGCTGCAGCCCTCCATATAGCCGCCATCACTACAAGTCCTCGACTTGGCCACCATCGCCGTCAATCCTACAGAGTAGCCTTCATCACGCCATTATTATAATCTCATCTCCACCATTAATTTCATCAAATCATTACTAAATCAAAATAAAATTACTAATTAATTATAAATTGAATATTAATAATCACCTTCAATCTACCATCTTCTTTTCAAATATTAAAACAATTATGCAGCGAAACTCCATTACGATGGAGGTAATGAAATACTATAATACTCTCGAATTGATGAAATTTATTTATTTAGATGCTAAATAACTACATAATAATTTTATTTTATTTTTTAAAAAAACAATATTATCAAAGGAGGTTCACAATTATTATTATTTTTGAAAAAATAAGGGACAAAAAAGAAAAGAAAACAAAGAGAAGCAAGAAGACAAGGAAAAAAAATGAGTGAAGTAAATGGATCTTCTAAGTTGAAGAAGACAGAGAAGAGGTTCTTTTGAGTTTTGGGGAAGAAGATAGCAAAAACAATAAAGAATGGAGAAAATACAATAAAATAAAAGAAAAAAAATAATATTTCTAATTAAATAAATATATATTTATGTTTTGGCTAATCTCACTCGCTATCAAAGAGTGAACTACACTCTACATGCCACATAGGCATGGGACAATAAATTTACTCTATATAAGAAGAGGTGGGTAATAGGAAGAGGTGGGTAATAGGTCTCTGCAAAGTTCAAGTGTTTTTTTAAAAAATAAATCTTAATTTAATGGTGTAATTATATATTTTCTCTATTATGGTATGAAATATAAACTTTTATTTTGCAATATTTCTATGTTACTTGTTTTAATATTAAAATGATTTTTGACCACTTTCTTGTTACATAAAGTGTACCATTTTTTTTTTTAAACTAAAAATATATATTAAAAACCACCCCATTTTGGACATTCATGTGAATGATCGAAAATTAAGGGAAGGGGTATAATCGGATAAAGACGGAAGTAGTAGGGCCAGTAAGAATAGACACGAGTGGAGGTGCGAAGGACGAAAATGATGGACATGTGCTCTGCACGTAACGTGGCAGGAACTTCTCTGTTTTTTTTTTTTTTTTAATCTCTCCTTGATATTCGAAAATGGAGTATTAATTAAATTTAAATTGCATATTGTATGACTCTTTTAGTAATAACTTTCTTAATATGGTATTCTCTATATTTATGGTCCGAACAGAAATTTCTGATCGAGGATAAAGTAGGTCTATCACTATATCATAATTCATGTTAAATGTTTCTTACATCGTATTCCTATGTTTACAAAAAGTATATACTTGCACTGAATTACATAATGTGAATCAGTTATACCACCAAAATTTATAATGTTATTGTTATATTTCAAATCAGATAATATTCACGCGCTTAAATATTCTGCTAGGTGTGTTTGACAAAAACAAATATGTACTTATATTTATAATTAAAATAAGATTATATTTCAAATCAAATAATATTTACGCGCTTAAATATTCTGCAAGGTGTGTTTGACAAAAACAAATATGTACTTATATTTATAATTAAAATAAGATTGAGTTTAAATGAAATTTTCTCATGAATTGGGTGAAAATTATAAAGAGAAATTGGTCTTCCCTTCTTTTCAATTTGTGGGGGCAATTCCCTTTATTAATTTCTTCAATCGAATGTCCCGGAATGTGGAGGAATATTATTAGCCTTTTGAAAAATGAGGAGGACTTTGGTAATTATGAGACTAATAGGATTAGAACACATGTGATACGTTTTTAAAGATTTTTCGTAACAATTTAATCATTATATTAAATTTTTAACTTGTGTTAATATGTGTTAATACTTGTATATATTTTTATTAAACAAAAAATTAACCTCTATATACAATATAATTTTTCAACAAAGAGGTGTCACTTGACACCCTAAGGGTGGGTTCGCCTCTGTAATAAGTATTGTTTAGTTTATTTATGTGTTTGGTACTCCCTCTGTCCAACACTAATTGTCCACTATTAATTTTGTGCACTTCTTAAAAAATTATAAATAGAAGAGTAATTTACTATATTGCCCTTTGAATATAGTAATAAATATAATATCTTTGAAAAATGTAATAGGGAAATGACTATAATTAATGATAAGGATAAATTAAGAACTAAATGTAAAATTATTCATTAATTTCATAAAGTAGACTAGTATTATTGGACGGAAGAGATACTACCTCACTCCACTTTTAATTGTCAAAATTTTCTTTTCTAAAATCAGACTATAAAAACTTTCTTAGGGACAAAGAACACTTAGCTTAGAATTTAATTATTGATATTTCAAATCGTCCTTACAAAATTCAAAATTTATAAAATTAAAACTCTACTTTTGCCTCAGGGGCATAGCTACCCTGTAGTAAGGGTGTCCAATTGGACACCCTTCGTCAGAAAATAATATCGTATTTATAAGTAAAATAATATACAAAGTGATTAAATAACAAATTTTAGACACTCTTGACAGAATAAGGTGTTGTAGGCTAGTAGTTTTAGATGTCTTAAAAGAGCCCTAAATGCTCATGTGTTCGAATCTCACTAGCAACATTTTTTCTTTTTTTTTTAAACATTCTTCGTGAAATTCGTGGCTCCGCCATGATATGGATTAGATATGTCATATGTGTGTTTGGCACAATTGTATGGACGAGGAAGACCTAATATTACATGTGACAGCGCCTTACTTTTTTGATCGAAGAAGAAGCGAGAAAGAAAATTCTCGACGTATCCACATTATACTATTGTGTATGTGTGATGTTTCTTTCTTTGATTTTTAATTCATTTTAATGCATTATTGATCCCCATTTTAACAAAGTCTGCAATTTCTTTGGATAGAGGGTGCAAGACAAAAACTTATTTGTTTATACTCCATTTTTAAGATGTGAGTTTTCTATTCGAGCTATCATTTAATGATTAGCAATATATATTTATATGTTGATCAAATAAAATAATTGTCTGGACATATTTTAAGTGTTATTGTTCACAAGATCTTTGTTCATCTGACATATTAATTTTTTAATTATGTTTTTGATTGACTTTTTAAAATCTAACCTCTCCCTTTTCAAATCAAAGTTATTGATACCACGACAGAGATGAGAACATGACCAAGAAGTGGAGAAGAAGATGATGAATATCAAGGTTGAAATAAATTGATATATGCGGTGATAGTTTTATATTTATCCTCAATTTTTAACTTAATATTAATTTATTTAGATTTGTCACGATAAAATTATTTTTTCACGTGGAGTATCATGTGGCAGAATGTTTAAACAAAAGAGAGAGTGAAAACATACCATCAGAAATTAATCGAGGTGTGTTTCACTAAGTATTGAGTGATTGTTCAAATAAGAAACTCACACTTACAATAATTTAAGTATGAAACTAAAAAATCTGAGATAATTTAAATCTATTTTTAACAGTTAACTCTCCGGATATTATTATTTTTTATTTAATGCAAATAATAGATAACATCTTAAACTCTATGTAATTAATCTATATAAACATTCTTAAGTCATAAGTATATGTGGAATAGGAGAGTCACTGCATATATGGTTGCCATTAATTTAAATGACAGTTTCTTAATTTATAACTCCGTAATAAAAACATATGACCTTTACAAAAGACTTGAAGTTGCTTTGCGTTATGTTAATTTTGCCATTGAAGTAAAAGTAATGTTTCATTATATTAGTTTTACGTTAGTTTCTTACGTTCTTCTAATGGATGAAAACGTAAATAATTTTCCTATTTAAGGAGCATCATTAGAGAGCTAAACGTACAGAAGAGAAACAAAAATCCTTCTTTCACCAATTCCTTTATTGTCTCAAATAATTGTTTTTCCTATTGTGAATTTTTCGAACAATTACACTTGTGCAACTTCAAACTTTCAACCATGAGTGCACGCGTTTGGAAGAATTCTGAAACCTTGAGTAGTGATCGACATTAACGATTTGCACCAGAGTTAAATCGAAATCACTTCCAAAATAATAGCTTGCTACGACATATGTAATATTTATAATAATTACTCTCTCCGTTCAACAACAGTTATTTAGTATGCTATTTTAGATAATTCAACAATACTTGTTCGCTTTATAAAATCAATGAATAATTTTACACTTAGTTCTTATTTATCCATATCATTAATTATAATTACTTCTCTACTATATTTTTTAAGATAGTGTATTTATTATATTTAAAGAGTGATATGGTAAATGTCACTACTTATGATTTCTTAAAAAAATATGTAAAGTTAATAGTAAAAAGTAATTCTTATCCGATATCCATATTGTAGTTCTTTTTCCTAACAAACTCAATATTTTATGAATTTCTTGACCCCACATTTGACAAAAGGACGAAAATGAAAAAGATCAAAGAAAATTGATTTTCCCTTCTTTTGAATTTGTGGGGGGAGTTTCCTTTTGTGTCAATCAAACGGTATGTGGGGAGCAATAACTTATTAGTGTACTAGTATTTTCTTATCCTTCAATTATTAGTAAACTCAGTTCTAGTCTTTTATATAATTTAATATATTTTAGTTTTAATTAATTTAAAATATATATTTTTGATGATTTTATATGAAAAATATAGGGTAACCTTCGCATATAGCCACTCAAAAATAGCTTAATTACACTTCATAGCTATAGTTTGCTAATTATGATTCGTAGTAACATGTTATAGGGAGGAGAGTGGCAAGCGAGATTGGGAGAGGGAGGAGAGAGGCGAGCGAGAGAGGGCAGAGAGTGTAGAGAGGCGAATTGTTATATGTATATCTGTCGAATTTATATGTATATTTGTCAAATAATTGTATATATGTAACTAGTATACATTTGTATCTGTATATATGACAAACGAGATTGGAAGAGGGAGGAGAGAGCTGAGCGAGATTGGTAGAGGGAGGAGAGAGGCGAGCGAGAGAGGGCAGAGAGTGGAGAGAAGCGAATTGTACATCTATATTTGTCAGATAATTGTATAAAGGGCAAATTACAGAAATCACATACTTTTAAGGCAAAATTACAATCTATCCCTTAAAAGTTTATAATTACAGAAATTCGTCAAACAGATACAATAATATAAGCACTGATACATTAATCTGATGCGCGAGATACATTAATCGTTGAGTAAGATACATTACATTTTATACATGATACACTAATTTGATGTACATTTTATACATGATACACTAATCTGATGTACATTTTATACATGATACACTAATCTGATGTACATTTTATACATGATACACTAATCTGATGCGCTAGATACACTAATCTGATGCACGAGATACACTAATCTGATGCGCAAAAATGAGGAATTTTGGAGATTTGTAAAACTTATAGGGGATAATGGTAATAAGTAAACTAAAAGGTGGGATTTCTGTAATTTTTCCTTGTATAAATATAACTGATATATAAATATATTTGTATATCTGGCTAGAGAGATTGGGAGAGGGAGGAGAGAGTCGAGCGAGATTGGGAGAGAGGAGAGAGGTGAGCGAGAAAGGTCAAAGAGTGGAGAGAGGCTAATTGTAATTGTATATATGTCATATAATTGTATATATGTGTATAATTTGTATTTGCACATGTATAAAAGAGGACATGTGACGTAATTAAAGCTAAAACTAAGTTGCGAGCCGTAATTAATTACTATATTAACTAATTAACTAGTATATGTTTGCTTTTTCACGTAATTTTTTACATTTGGACATTTTGAAAATATATTACACTCCTCAAGTATGGGTAATAATAATACTAGCTTAATATTTAAGAGGTCGATGATTATTTTTTTTAAAAATAAATTAGAACATAACAACTTCCTAAATAGAACATATCATATACTGACAGAAGATTTCATATATAAGGACTGGTTCATTCCTAAGAAAGCAATTTTTGATACATATATGATATATATTATAAACCGATAAGATATCGAATAATTGATTCATTCCTTCACAAAAAAGTTATGTTCCTTGCGCTACCAATTTGATAAATATCATATACTAACAAGATATTATAAAGGACAAATTCATTCCCTAAAAATATATTTCCAATCCTTTACAACACTAATATGATATATATCATATACTGACAAACTATTATACAAGACAAAATCATTCTTTAAGATTAAGAAAAGAATGTATAAAACAATTTAGTGTCTAAGTTTAATTTTAATATTTTAATTTTTATATCATTATTCACAAATTTTACTTGGGAAAAAATAGTTCTAGATGGATGTATGTGTACTTTTCCATTATTAAGTTTCTTTGCCGTGCCCATACTAAATTTTAGGTCGCAATTATTTTCTCCCAATCCATCACTTAAAATTTGAGCAAATTTCATAAAGCACACTAGTATACAGGCTAATTATCCCATGAAGCGATAGTTTCAATATTATATATTTTGTCCAAGTTCCGATCTGAGTATATTGTATTCAAAGCATGATTCATATGTATATGAACTATATTACCTCTCTCGAATTCCCCTCTTATAATTGTGTTTCCCAATGTATCTATGTTTCACAATATCACGTATTTGTGTATTCAATATCATTTTTTATGAGTGCACTTAGTAGAATATAAAAGCATGTACCTTACTACATATGCATGAGCTTGTATCATCAATTCGTATGAGTGGATTTCTGTATTTAGTATCAATTTTGAAAGCATATATCTGACTATATATGCATTAGCTTGTATCAATTCCTATGAGTTTGTATCCAATATCAATTTCACAATTACCAATGTATATGTATCTAGTATCAATTTCATCTAATGTATCTAATATTAATTTGATGTATAGTAATATATTATATACAAATACATGTATATGGTATCAATATACATTGGTACATTCATGAAATAAGCGAGTACCAAATATGCATTATTGTATCTAATGTGATAGGAGTTACTTGATGATAAATATATGGTCAATTAAGGGTAGTTAAGTAAATAAAAAGTTAATTGAAGGTTGTTAGCTTTACTGTTAGTCGGTTAGGAACCAGTAATGTGCATATTATAAATGCATTGTTTCATTGTAAATATACTACTGAAATAATATTCTCTCTTCTTCTTCTCTACAATGCATCTCTGATTAATTCATCAATGGTATGTTAGAATTGTTCATAATCAACATGGTATCAAAGCTATACACCCACGTTTGTGAGGTCTATTGATGCTATTTGTGCATTCTCAAGCTTATTGAGCTTTATCAATGGCGGCTCCTAAGTTTGATCACAATCACACTCTGTTTTTGCACCCTTCTGACACCACTGGTACATCTATCATTCCGATGCAGCTAACTGGATCCGATAATTACTCAATTTGGAGCAGGGCCATGCGTATATGCGTATTCAATTGCTTGGGAAGAACAAGCTTGGGATTGTCGATGACAGCTTGAATAAGGAGGATTTCAAAACAGAGTTAAGGCATCAATGGGATCGATGTAATGCCATTGTTCAAGGATGGATCGTGAGTTCTGTTACTCCGAAATTGCACACAGGTATTGTTTATGTGACGAGTGCGAAAACAGTTTGGGAAGATCTTAATGAGCGTTTTGATAAGGTGAATGCTTCAAGGATTTACCAGTTACATAAAGTTATTGCTACTACTGTTCAAGGTACTGACTGTATTCATACTTATTTCTCCAAATTGCGCAATTTGTGGGATGAATTTGCAAGTATTGTACCACCTTCTTGTAATTGCCCTACTTCTAAGGATTTTACTATGCATCTAGAGAGATAGAAATTGATAAAATGTTTGATGGGATTGAATGAGAATTATGATCAGTCACGTAGTCAAATTCTCATGGTTGAACCTACTTCTACTATCAATAAAGCATATGCAATGCTTGTTGAAAGGGAAAGTCAGAGATCTCTAACATCATCATCGATGAGTGGTGAGGGTACAGATCTGGCTGCTCTCATGGCAGGCAAAAGGATGCATAATCGATATGCAAAGGAAAACTCACAGTCACAGTCACAACAATACTCTAAGGGTTCAAACTCACAGTCACAGTCATCTACACAACATTATAATAGAGGCAAGAAGAATTGGGATAAAATTTGTTATTTTTGCAAGCTACAAGGTCATGTGGAGGATAACTGTTTTAGACTTCATGGTTATCCCCCTGACTAGAAGTTTAAGAAGAAGGGAACAAGAAATAATGCTTATCATGTTCAGGCTGATAACTCACACTCCATGCAATCAGGTCTAACAGATAGTGGCTTAGATCATTCATTTCCTAAGGATCTGCCATGGGCTCATCAGTTAATTACTGATCAACATGGCAGCATTCTACAGATGTTTGATGGGAACACTACCTCCAATGTAATGGCTAACATGGCAGGTATGGTTCATACCCCTAAATCCAAAGTTACCAAATTAAGGTGGATAATTGATAGTGGTGCAACCAATCACATGGTTTCTATTTTAGATGTATTACATGATGTGAAAACTGTTAAGACTAAACAAAATAGGAAGGTTTATTTACCCAATGGTGGTATAACACTGGTGACTCACACTGGTAGTTACAAGATCACAGATATAGGAATATTACATGATGTATTATATGTGCCAGATTTCCACTATGATTTGTTGTCTGTACCAAAAGTCACTAAAGATCTCAATTGTTTTTGTGTCCTTTTATCCTGGATTTTGTTTATTCCAGGACCTTTCTAGTGGGAAACTAAAGGGGATTGGTAAAGAAGAGAATAGTCTCTATTTTTTGGTTCAGTCGAGTTGTTGTAATACTAAGGTTTCTGCTAATGACAATGTTAAAGCTTTTGCTGCACAAGCTGACAAGAAAGACATTATAATGTGGCACATAAGACTAGCACATGCCTCAATAAGGTTTATTAAAGACATGTTAGGATACACTCTTGATGATTGTAAAGCAGCACTAAATGATTCTGAGATATGTCCATTAGCTAAACACACTAGATTTCCTTTTCCTAAGAGTTCTACTAAGTCTACTGCAATGTTTACTTTGCTGCATTTAGATGTATGGGGTCCCTACAATACCCTACATTTGATGGGAACAAGTTTTTTTCACCATTGTTGATGATTTTTCAAGAACTATGTGGATTTTTCTATTGAAATTCAAAAGTGATGTGTTGTTGGTTCTTAAACAATTTTTAGAATGGTTGTTACTCAATTTTCCACTTCAGTTAAAAGTGTGAGGACTGATAATAGGAGTGAGTTCATCAGTAATTCCATGCAGTCATTATTCACAGAATTGGGAATCCTACATTATAAGACATGTGCTCATACCCCTTAACAAAATGGGGTTGCTGAGAGGAAGCACATGCATCTTTTTGAAGTTGCTAAAGCTCTGAGGTTTCAGGGTCATATTCTATTACAGTTCTAGGGGCATTGTGTTCTTATTGCAACATATATCATTAATAGACTACCTTCTCATTCTTTAGGGGGAAAGTCACCTTGTGAAATTTTCTTTGGACAAAAACCATGTCTTACTCACTTGAGAACTCTTGGTTGTTTGTGTTTTGCAAGCAATATGCCTAGGACTGACAAGTTTGCCCCAAGAGCAATAAGGTTAGTGTTTATGGGATATTCAAGTGTCACCAAAGGCTATATTTGTTTTGATCTACAACACCAAAAGTTTTTTTATCAATAGGAATGTGATATTTCATGAAGATAAGTTTCCTTTTCAATATTTTTCTAAGCCACATGAACCTTCCTCTCATATATTTTCTCTTTCCCCTGAACTTTATACACATGATGATATTTCTGTTGGCATTCCTGCACCTGCACCTGCATCTCCTCCTTCACCTCCACATTTGGTTCCCATTCTTGTTGCCTCACCTCCTGTTTCATCTGATCCCACTTCTCCACCACCTAGAAGAACTACTAGGATCTCTAAATAACCTCTCTCGCTATCATAATATGTTTCCAGACCTTCAGCTAGCACTACTTTATATCCCCTGGAGGCTTCTATATCTTATAATCACTTGTCTCCTTCCTATTAGAAATACTTACAGGTTTTTTCTGCTGTTCTTGAACCAACTTCCTACCAAGAAGCAGCCTCAGATGTTAGATGGATGGAAGTTATGCAGTCTGAACTGTAGGCTCTCCAAGATAACCATACATGGGACTTGGTTCCTCTTCCCAAAGACAAAGTTCCAATTGAATGTCGATGGGTCTATAAAATGAAACTGAAAGCTAATGGTGATGTTGAGAGGTTTAAAGCTAGACTAGTAGTAAAGGGCTACACTCAAAGAGCAGATCTTGATTTTCATGAAAGATAGCTATTGTCAGGACTGTTCTTTCTTTGGCTGCTCAGCTTAACTGGTATGTTCATCAGTTAGACGTCTACAATGCTTCTTTGCAAGGTGATCTTCATGATGAAGTTTATATACAATTACCTGAGGGTTTTGCAAGTCAGGGGAAGTCTAGTCTTGTATGTAGACTTGTCAAATTCCTCTGTGGGCTTAAATAAGCAAGTAGACAATGGAATTTGAAGTTGACTGAAGCATTAGTGGAATCTGATTTTATTCAAAGAAACTTAGATCACTCATTGTTTATACAAAGAAAAGGATCAGATATGGTGGTGATTCTTGTTTATGTAGATGACATGTTAGTGACAGGAAGCAGCTTGACTCTTATTGAACACAAAAAATCTATCCTACATAAAGCTTTCAAGATCAAGGATCTTGGTGAATTAAAGTTTTTTCTTGGTATGGAGTTCAGTAGATTTGCCAAAGGTATTTTGATGAATCAAAGGAAGTATGCCCTGGAAATTATTTCAGATTTAGGATTGGGGAGTGCCAAACTTGCTTGGACTCCACTTGAAACCAATGTAAAATTGACAGTTCCAGAACTGGATTGTGATGATGAGCCATTTGAAGATAAGGAACAATACCAAAGATTAGTAGGGAAGATGTTGTACTTGACTATGACAAAGCCAGATATTGCTTACTCAGTCCAAACACTCAGTTTCTACAATAACCTAAAAAGACACACTGGGAAAGAACAGTGAGGGTGATGAAATACATTAAAAGAGAACCAGGACTTGGAATATTATTGAGCAGTAGACAATCAAACAAGCTAAGTGTATACTGTGATGCAGATTGGGCATCATGCCCCAATACAAAAAGGTCTGTCTCAGGTTTTCTAGTTAATTAAGCATGGTGAGACATTGCTGTCATGGAAATCAAAGAAGCAAAGTATAGTCTCTAGAAGCTCAACTGAAGCTGAGTATCGGAGCATTGCCAATGCAGTTTCAAAGTTAGTATGGATTATTGCTTTGTTGAAGGAACTGGGGAATGAAGTAGATCAACCAGCTATGGTCTATAGTGATAGCAGGGCAGCATTACAAATAGCAGTTGATCTAGTGTTTCACGAGAGAACAAAACACATAGAGATTGATTGCCATTTCATCCGACAAAAGATACAAGCAGGGATTATGAAGACAAAACATGTAAACTCCAAGGAACAACTTGCAGACATATTAACTAAAGGCCTACCTAGATCACAACATGAAAACTTAGTAGGCAAGCTTGTGCTGAATGTATTTACACCCACCAGCTTGAGGGGAAGTAATGTGATAGGAGTTACTTGATGATAAACATAAGGTCAATTAAGGGTAGTTAAGTAAATAAAAAGTTAGCTGAGGGTTGTTAGCTTTACTGTTAGTCGGTTAGGAACCAGTAATGTGCATATTATAAATGCACTGTTTCATTGTAAAGATATTATTGAAATAATATTCTCTCTTCTTCTTCTTCTCTACAATTCATCTCTGATTAATTCATCAATGGTATGTTAGAATTGTTCATAATCAACAGTATCAAGTTTATCTGTGCATAAATACAAATTTAGAAGAAGAATAAGAAGAAGATATACTGAAAATTATCTAAATTCACTATAACAATATTAATGAAATTCATTACAAATTTGGGGTAACAACAACAATACCATCCTTATTGACGTTTGAAAATAAGTATTCAAATTTGAAGAAGAAAAAGAAGAAGACCTAAAGAGAAAAGGCGAGAAATGGAGAGAGAGGCGAGCAAGAAAGAGGGGGACAGAGTAAGAGTGAGAGCGAGAGAAAATTTATGTAATTTGCTAGTAAATTAGAAAATACCGTATGATGTGTAGTTTTAAAAAAATAGTGTGTGATTTAATAGGTATACTAGTATTAATTAGATATCATAGCCAGAAATATTCCTTCCCCGTTTGAATAATTGAATATCATAACCAGAAATATTCCTTCTCCGTTTGAATAATTGAATATCATAACCACAAATATTATTACATACTAAAACCTTTTTATTTATTTATTTAAATCTTTAATATTCAAAATTTATTGACCTAGCTAATCTTGGTAGAAGGTCCAATATGGGGGAGATTTAGCTCTTCTTATCAAAGAAAACTCAATTTTTAAGATTCAAACTCAAGACTTTTGACGAAAGGTGTTTTACTTATTTAACGCTGTATTGATATTATTTAAGCTTTTAATTATATGGTTGGAAGCATTACATATTTCTCCACCTTTTAGGAAATTGGTTCACAACCTATTTTTGTGCAATTCACATCTTAAAGCGACTTCTCAAGAAAAAGCAATTTGGACCATGTTTTTGCTGGTTTTACTTTCCTATCAATGGCCTAGTCATATAAAAGGCACACATATTTTATCTCTTCCCATCCTTTTTTTTTTCAGTTGATTTTTAGTATTGATTGGATCAAAATGTACCTTTTTTCTAATTTGTCAATTTCTCTTGTTTCCCCAACTCTCACTCATCTGCTATGCTTATCAAAAAAATTGATTACAAACTAAAGGTTAAAATGAGTGAAGTTAAAAGAGAATTCCAATAATGTATTTTCGAATGCGAGTTATTGACAAATGACAAGAATGATGTTACATTTTTAGAGTCATTGTTCCGTTAATAATCGTAAGTTTTGCAACGTGGTGGACAATGGTTACAACTCATATCAAATCTTTGTAGTGGCCCATCTAAACCCCCTTATCAAAACTTTTTTGTTTTTGCTCTATGAGATTCACACACTTGTCATGTATCTGTATATATTATTTTTGTCTCAATTTATGTGATATATCTTGATTTCGAAGCTCAAACTTTTTAATTTTGAATGTATTTCAAAGATATGAAATTCTTAAATTTTTTGTAGTAAAATTTTATATTTATAAACTACATAAAAAATTAATATAAGTTATTATAACTTACAATTTGGATTACTCCATTTTTAGCACTTATTTGATTCTTAAAATTCGAAAACTATCACATAAATTGTGATGTAAATTTTATGTTTCTAGTACAAGAACTAATCAGGGACTATTGCTAATCACTACTTATTGCTTTTATGAGATGAATAATCTTTACGGGAAAACTTCTTGTCACGATCCAGATCGTCGTGATTGGCACCCACACTAACCCTCCGGGGGGAAACCATTAATACTAATTAACTAACCCAAGAACTACACAACTTAATCATTTACTAGGCATTTAAAGTTACGGAAGCGGGTTTAAATGCAAGAGTCGAATAGAGTTCTCATAAACTCCCAAAAGATCTAATAACGACTAATCAAAACATTGCGGAAAATATTCCCTAGAATCTGAAAGTCAATGTACCAAAACTCTAACAAGGAACCATAAGTCTAAAGAAAATGGGTACAACCCGATTAAACATACGAATATCTAAAGTACTAATCTAAGTCCGAATTAGATAGACTGAGCAAAAGGAGAACTCATGGTTGCCTGAAAGAACTGGCTCACCCTTGAATTTGAATCGATCACTGGTCTTCTAAACGATGTCTGTCAGTAACCGCCTGAAGATGCCCTGTACTCAACAAAGAAAGAGCAAGTGCAGTATCAATACACAACCACAATGTACTGGTAGGATCATACGGCTATCCCAATAGGTGAAACACATATAAGTCATTACAACAATAATAAATATGCATACACCCAACATATACAATATCAATTATCACTTAGGAAACAACGTACAATTTCACAATTCTCAAGATATACAGTCATGTCAAATCAATGGTCCTCTCATGGAACCCATACCCAAACTGTTAGTGTACCGGTACATGGTATTCGATCCAAGTTAGTGTGCTAGACGTGACACCCGATCCCATATATGCATCGGAACGTGGCACCCGATCGAAGTTAGTGTGTTAGAACGTAAAACCTGATCCATTCAACAAGCCACAATCACAATCACAATGTACATTCTCATAATCATACAATCAAGAGTTCATTCATGGCATACAATTCTTCATTCATACTCATTTACAATTAGTGTGATCAATAATGCAACATTCGCATACATACATGCCTTATAATGAAGTAATTACTAACATATATCACACCAACATGAAATCACAACCATCACCTACCTTGAACAAAGCTTGAATCCTCCTAAGAAACTTGATTCTTCCCTTTCCGGATTCTTTCCGCTTGCTCTAGGTCTACAAACAACAATTCAATAGGGGGATCAATAATTAAGGTCTAATTTACCCGGATTATGACAAACCCAATAACCCAAGACCCAACTTATAATCCTAAGGTGAAGATAGGGTTTTTTCCCACCATCCAAAATTGTTCAAACCCTCCCCCAACAATATATGATCGAAATTCTAAGTTCTAATGATCGAAAAATGGATTTGGGGAGTGAAAACCTTACCTTTAACCTCAAGAATGGTGAAAAACCATCAAGAATCGCCTGGGGTCGTCTCCTAGCTCTCAAAAATGAATATTGCAGAATAATGGCATTTTTGGGGTTTATTTCTGACTTAATTCGTGACTGGCCCGCTATGGCGGCCACCATCCCGCCACAGCGGCCCCGCCTTGGCGGGAATAATCCAGCCACAACGGCTTGCACAGAACCAATGAGTCGAATTAAGAGTCCCAAACTTCCATGTCACAACACACCTTCATCCCATGACACTCAGAAATTACCCGTTTACGCTAAGATCAGTTTTGGGAGTTCTACTCACTCGAATTCAATTTCGTAAAGTCGTATGAGTTCCTTAACGTCTTAGCTATCTACTCATGTGATCAAAATAATAATTAGATCTCCCACTTGTTACCGGATTTTCCTAGACCTCACTGACTCCGATTTCGTCCCAATCTGGACTAGGTTGGGAATTTCAAGTTACTACGAAAAAAAATTCCTGCCCTAAATTTTTCCCCGTTGGCTTTTCCATAACGACGGGAACAGATCGTTACACTTCTATGAAAAGAGCTTGTAAGGTGGACATTGATATTGGGAGATTGACAATTTAATATTTTTAGTTTTAGAAATGTATGCATAAGATGTAGGTTGTAAACATGATTATAATTTTTTTTATACCACATTAATTAGTTAAATATCTACTACCTTCCACTAATACAAGTTTCCAATAACTTTATTCTTTTTAAGATATTGCGAAAAGCTCAGGAGAATTGAAGGTTACCACAGAAGCAAAGTACTCTCCACTTGGAATCATATGAGTAATGGGGGAGTGGGGACTAAAGTGAATGATAAGGGCAGTGCTTGAATGTCGAGTATAGGTTCAACCAAATTTAATAATATTTTATTTAACTTATATATTTATCGAAAAAATCATCGAAGGTGTAAGATTGGTAAATTTAAACCTAATAATGGAGCCATGAGGACCAAGTTGTGTCAGCATCACTACAATCAAAAGGACAAATTGATTTGTAGCCATTTTCTCATCAATTGCATCAAGTGGCTTTCCTATGCCAAAGTACTTAGAGACATGTCTCTGCCTTCTCCATGTTACTTGCCAACTCCCAACCCCACCCCACTCCCAAAAGGAGAAAGAAACAAGAGAAATAAACTTGTTTAATATTCGGAAAGGGTTAAAATTGATTCTAAACTATTTCAAACGGTTTCATTTATTTATCTATTTTGCTAAAAATATCTAACGATTCGCATTCGTGGCTCACTTTTGCCCTTATAATTAACATACCTCTTCTTTTTTTATAAAGAAAAATAAAATTATTTTCCTTTTAAAAGTGACACTTGAGGCTCGGATCTGTCTTATGCTTTGGTATAATTTTTTTAAAAAAAATTATTTAAAAAGTGTCATATTCCCATTGGACGGAATTAAAATATTTTCTCTTTAATTAAACCTGCCCCTACCCAACATACTCAACTTTATCATAAAACATATGAATTATTTTATTTGTTCACCACAAAAAAAACAAAAAAAAAAGTATTTATTTTGTTTGTTTTGTTCATTTTTAATTTGTTTTTGTTCATAACAAACTAATTTTATTAACCAGTCGACAACCTTAATTTTACTTTTTGTTGTTTTTGTTCATAAAAATTAATTTTATATTTTGCTATTTTTTCCGGTGAAAAATTAAAACAACTGATATGTTTTATGACAGTCAGGCGAACAAATAAAATCATAGTTTTTTGTAGTTGTTTTTATAGTGAATAAATAAAAGAATTTCTTATAAGTAAATGAAATAATTTGTATATTTTATGAAAAAGTTGGGTATTTTGGGTTTTAATTTTATCAAGGAATATGACACATAATAAATGATACAAATTTTTTTTAAAAATGTGTGAGCATAAGACACAGCCTCAATTGTCTAAAAAAAGAGTTTTCTGGACGAAAATAATTTAAAAATAAACAAATAAGAGGTTTGTTGGTTTTAACTTTTAAGGGCAAACATTAGTCAAAAAGGTGTGCGAAGGATTTTTTTTAGCAAATAGATAGATTAAGGATCTATTTAAAAATAGTTCGTGGACAATTTTAATCATTTTCTATTTATTATATGAGAGTTTAAAGCCTTGACACTCATTGTCTTCGATAGAATGCCATATATTTGAGTCAGTAATATCTTTGAAAATCTTCAAAAGTTTTAAAGAAAACATTTAACATGTATATAGTAACAATGTTAGTTGTATGAATTGTATCTACTATCACGTCACTTAAAATATAAATAAAGGTAACTATCCAAAAGAAGTAAATTAGTGGCCTAAATATAAATAAAGGTAACTATCCATAAGAAGTAAATTAGTGGCCTAATTATGATACTCCCTCGTTTAAAAAAGAATGATATAATTTTTTTTTTAGTCTGCTTAAAAAAAAATGATCCATTTTTTTTTTGCCAACACTTTAACTTCAACTATCCACGTGACATGTTTAACGTCATAAGATTAAAGGACATTTTGGTACATTTGACATAACTTTAATTTAGAACCACAAAATTAAAAAGTTTTCTTTCTTTTCTTAAACTCCGTTTCAAGTCAAACTAGCTAGGTCATTCTTTTTTAAACGGAGAGAGTAATATCTTTCAAAGGCAAGTTAAATTGCATCGATGGACCAATAAAGATTGTGGTGAAATGGTAAATACTTCTTTATTCTTAATTAAAGATTTCAAATATGAGTCCTTTGAATACGAAATCACCTTTTGATGGTGTAAATGATAGTTTAAAGAGCCCCCTAGTTTAAATTGTTAGTTGAGACAAGTCAAATACTTTAAAAAGAAAAATTAAACACATGCAACCATTCAGAAGAAAACAAATTAATGTGTAGGACACCAGGAGAAAACAAGTTGATTATAGAAAGTAGATGTGTACATAACCTAGTTGGGTCGAGTTTTTTAAATATCAAATTCAATCATTATTATTAAATTTTAAAATTTATAAATCAAATTAAATTAATTAAACTCAAATTTTTTAACTTTGGAATATTTTGGGATTTTTTTGATAAAGTATTCATACAAACATATAATTAACTTGTATTTTAATATATCTTTAGTCCTACCAAAATACAATCATCTAAGGTATTTTTTAAGAAAATAACACAAAATATGAGATGAGTGATGCCACAAAAAAATTAACAAAAAATAATACTAATGAAATCGCATAAAACAAATATTATAAATTAATAGGTCATAAAAAATTATGATATTTTAAAAGTACGAAATCATGCAAAAATAAGTCTAATAAGTAGTAATTATATGACTAAGCATTGAAGAAAAACTAAAATTAGGTTATGCATTTTCATTATCTCAACCAATGTAAAATTAAAGAACAAATATTCAATATTATTGTCATTCTTAGTATTAAATGGATTTTTTTTTCTAGCATTAGTATTGATTTGAGCTCGATTAAAGCAATATTTATGAATTATAATCTTTATTGGACCATTCAAAATTCTAAATCTCAAACATGAAATAATGTGTTAAAAGATGAAAAACTATGAACAATATAAGAAATATTTATTATAAATTATATCAAAGTAAGTACTTTATGTATAAAATAAATTATATATATAGTTAAAACCAAACCAACCAAAGTATAGTCGACCAAACAAAGTATAGTCGAGTTTTTTTTCAAACCAAACCACTAATCTGGGTTTTTTTTTTTAATTTGACTTAGTTTGCGATTTGATTCAATTTTCCTAAGGGTAGGAAATTGAGTAGGACAG
>JAJOOR010023760.1:0-16930 GCA_036250505.1 Solanum acaule
AGAGGTGGTGTTGGACAAGTTGTGTATTATGCTTGAGCTTGACTCATCTATGGTATTTATGTATCATTCTTCTTCTTTTTTTTGTTTCTCTTGCTCCCTTAGTCCCGATTTCCCCCTCGATTATGCTTATCGCTTATGGTCATTTTATTTGCTTCCGCGACCAAGGATGTGTAATGATACGCTATGAGGCTTGTTTGGGGTTCCTTCGGGTTCCCCATTCGCCGGTCACGTCTAGGCCCTAGGCTTGGGTCGTGACAATTACACTTTACCACCACATTGGGCTCTTATAAAGAACCACCTAATGTTTAACCACACCACATTTAAGCTTAGTACTCTAATAACTCCATGGACTTCTACTAACCAGCTCCTTAAGAAATTCTCAACACTTGACTTGATTTCTCATATTATCAACTCCCCCTTAGGTCTAAAGCTAACACTTGAAAGTTATGGACCTATTCCACATTGAGAACTCAATTATGATATCTAGGCACTCATGGAAAATTATAACTTAATTGGAACTTCATCTGGTAACATACCATCTTGGCACACCTTTTAATGCTCTTGTTACTCTTGTGATTTAGCCACACTTCACTTCCCTTATCTAAACGTTAGGGTCTCTCACATGCACCACTCATATTTATTACACCTTATCACCTCAATTCCTCACCTACTCTATGTCAAGTCTTATAGATCAAATCTCAAGACTAACATCATCACCCTCATGTTTCCATTCTTTTGATGATGACACTTATCTCAAATTTAAGCCTAATATTTATGACTAAACCCGAATATCAATATGATTGTTTGCTTACTAACTTAGAACTACTAGATACAAATTCAGAAACACTCATCCACTATGACCTTATAAAAAATAGTCAATCCTTACCTCTCAGTATTCATACTTACAATTTATATCACATTTCCCTTCATAACTTCCATACTATTAACTCATTCAGTATACATGAATGCCTAATTAGTTCTCTAACACTTTGAATATTATGGGCTATCCCTCAAAATTGTAAGCCTAGAATAGATCTATCACCTCATGTATACTCATGCTCTTCTATTCAACGCTTACACTTGGTCAGTACCTACACAATGACACTTGATCACACACTCCTTTTTAGCTATAACACACTCTACCTCCTATGATGGAATATTCACAACTCATCACTTCTTAGTCTACCCATAAGGGAAATCTCCTCATTACTAACTTACTAGGTTCATGACTATAGTAACATAGCTTGTCAAAACACCATCTCCCTTACTTAGATTACTAAACCTCTACATACTTTCCTCTAACTCTTTCACTACTACAACTCATGACGTTATAACTCATGCTACTTATTGGGGTGGAAATATTACCCAAGCTCTAAACATACCTCCTCATAAGGATCTCAGCTGAAACAAGGCTTTAGGAAAAGAGTACGACTAGCTTTTAGCTCAAACACATGATTCATATGAACATGAGTGCATTCCTTTGAAACACAACACTTAAATAACTCTTGGGCTTCTCCCAAGTCCCTCTGGAGTCTCATCACTTCCTCAAGACTCTTGCTAAGAAGAACTCATGCATAAGAATCTTCGGCTTTACTTTTCAACCACCTTTAGTATGAGAGGTAGTCGAAAGAATCTGAGAACGCACGAGTTAGAATAAATCTCGATGACATAGCTCTATTGCACGATTAAAAGTATGAAAGAAGGGAAACTTTTCTTAAATGTCTGTAGTCCCTCATTATAGAATTGGGGCCCTCACAACCATAAATAAGATCCTGCTTGACACGGCATCATAGACACCCTAGGACACTTGAACTCTGTGCTCTAATACCAAGTTTGTCACAACCCAAGTCTACACCTTGGGCATGGCCGACACTCGAGAACCATTGATGGTCCTCAAGTGAACCCTCATCCTAGCTGACTACAAATGGAAAACTAACTCAAGCATACGAATCTTAAAACTAAATAAAATCAATAACTCAAATCCAAAGCTTTAACTCAAAAGATTAACTCTGAATAAAATAATATATTCAACTCACCATAAAATAGGTAACTTAAGTCTTTAAAACATTTAACAAAATAAATTAACAGACTTCTAAAACTCTACTTTCTATCTATGAAGCCTCTAACTATCAAATATGGAAGTCCAGACAAGACCCACGACATCCTAACAACTGATATAACTGAATGTACAAGTGGAACCCTCCGACAGAAAGGAGGCTCACCATAGCTAACTCAAACTACATATGATATCAACGAAGCGTCTGTTCATGATCCTGAATACCTGTATCTGCATCAAGAAACGATGCAGGCCAAATGGCTCAGTACATGGAATGTACGAGCATGTAAGGGGAATTCTAAAGCATAACATAAGCTTAAACTTGATAAAAAGGAAACATACTTACCTCATCTCAACTCACTCAACTGAACTCAACTAAAGAATAAGATACTCAACTCAAATATTAGATACTCAACTCAATGATATGATATTCAACTCAAAGGTACTCAACTCAAGATACTCACCTCAAGATTAGATACTAAACTGAATGATATGATACTCAACTCAAAAGTACTCAACTCAAGATACTCAACTCAACTCAATGATACTCAACTCGAAGGTACTCAACTCAAGATAAAGCAACAATAAAACATGCGCTATATGGAAAGCTTTTAAAACAATAGATAGCAACTCAAAGTATTGAAAAATACAATAATAACTCAGTTTGAATATATAAAAATACAATATAACTTTGTGGGAGTTTCTCTAACCGACAACCATCACTATGAGCTATGTGATGATACAACGTCTCACCCACGCTGCCAGAATTGACCTATACCTTGTCGGGGTATAGAACTTCTCAACTAAGTGGATCCACTATTCTATGCTAAAAATCACTAAGTAATCATCTAAAAAGCATGACCCTTTCTACCCACATTGGCTAAATGGTTTATGGAAACTTAAGTTATTTGAACTCATCCCCATATCGGTGCTCAATACTACTCCCAATATATACTCAACTCATATTTTTAAAAACATAACTCTTTCTCTATTTTGAGATTGTTACTCAAAAATCTTTATCTTGAAAGAGATATTACTCAAACTGCTCAAAAATCATTTGGAAATCTCAATTTCCCCCTCTTTTAAATGTGAAAACATTTACTCTTTGGAATACTTAGTTCCCATTTATCATTTTAAAAGAAAATGAACTCAACTCTACTCTTTATCAACTCAGGTGCTTAAGTCTTAAAACAAGTTTAGAAAAATTTGTAAAAAACTTCTCAAAATAATGTTCATGCCGAATTATGGACATGAACGACTAAATTCAAGGTTTTCAATAACCATACATAGAAATCAATACTCGCAACTCGACAACTCAGAACTCAAGAACTTCAATGATACTACTTATTTTAATAATGCTCAACTCAGAGGATTCATGCAGAATTATGGGCATAAACAACTCAACTCATGGACTTCAGGATACTACACATCTCAAGAATGTTCAACTCATAGGGTTCATGTGGAATTATGGGCATGAACAACTTAATTCATAGACTCTATGGGTAATATGTAATAGTCCCATGATTATGAATAAAATCTCAAAAGAATTAGGAACTCAATGCTGAAAGACTTAGAACTTGAATATGCTACTCCTCTCGAAGACACTCAATGTATGGAGCCCATGCGGAATTTATGAGCATGAACGACTCGACTCAAGGGTCTAAAGAACATTAGGGAACTCATGCATAAAACTCTGCTCCTTCTCATACTTACTTCCTCAAATCATAGTTCAAATTGATAATTGATCTCAAGTGATTCACAATTGAACTCAAAGACTTTCTTAAACTCTACTCTTAACTCTCTCTCGAATGTGAATTATGAATTCAAGAGTTATGGTTCATGATACGAACGATCTTGTGATGATAAAGTAGACTCATGACTACATACTCCTCATTTTCATACCCACTTGCTCGAATCTTGAAAGAAATTGTTAGAAATTGTAGAAGAGTCCTCAAAAAGACTCAAAGGGATTTCTCAAAAATGTTCGAAAGAACTCTCAACACTTAAATCTTAGCTCTACCTTGAATTTGAATTATGAATTATTAATTCAAGGTTATGATTTGAAATATGAAAGATATCATGATGATTTAAAGTGTTTTAGATAGTTAATCATGAGAAACAGTTGAAAAACACTGTCTGGAGGGAAAATCTGTGACGCGGAGTTGAATTATAATGTTTGGTCAAAATAAGTATTGAAAAAATTTCAGTTCTGAGGAACAAGTTCATGACGCGGACCTGGGACCTTTTTCCTGTCCGACTTTTTCTTCCTCGTTTTCTAACCCCAATTCGCCTAAATTGGATTATTTTTCTCAATTTCTCTATAGATTCAGATACCCACTACATGTACACAAGAGTCTAATAAAGCAGAACTCTAAAATCGACACGATTTCCTCAAAACCTCATCAATCTCATCTAAACTCAAGAACGAAACCCAATTTCAAGAACAAACTTCAAGAGCACCAAACTTTCAACTTTCTAGAATGAATTTCTCTGAAATTAATATGATTTGTGTGTCGGTGAACAAACCTAACACTATGGAAGCTTACTTACCTCTTATGGATCAAACCAATGGCGAAAATCTGAAACAAAACTCAAGAACCTCGATGAACGCCTTGATCCTTTCCTCTTTTCTCCTATTTTTTCTTGTTTTCTCTTCTTGAACTCTCAACTAAAACACTAGGCATGTATTAGGATTATAAAATTGAAACTAATCAAAATAGACCCTTAAAACCTTACTAAAAATGAATTAAATCTTATTGGGTATGGAAAAGACCAAAATACCCCTTACTATTTTCAGGTAACTTTCCTTAACTGGACAACTTGACTTCAAAAGGATATATCTCACTCATCCGACCTCAAAACTTAGCAAACTTCGTGGCGTTGTAAAGATAATTTAAAGAACATTCTTTTGATATATTATGGGAGACCTAACTCATCACTGAAAGCTATGGTTGTTTGAAGTTGACCCAAAACTTAAGGAACATAGGATTGACTTGAATGAACACTCTTTAGTTCTTCTTGGAACTCAAGGTGCTACATCTAGTGACCTCAACACTTAAGAAATTTTAAATTCCTCAGTAAAATCATACTCACAACGAAGGATGATTCAAGTCTTAGCTCAAAATTTTTTTGGGGTGGTACATAATATCTCCCCCTTAGGATCATTCATCCTCGAATGACAGCTGGACTGGGTTTCGAGCAGGGTTACTGTTATCATCTCTACCATGCCAACTAGAATTTTCCTGCATTACTATTCTGAACCAACTAAGGGCTCTCATTATAGATATTTCTCATAGTAAAACCTCATTCTCTTCTTCCTCCTCATTTATAACTTCACACCGAATTATCACACCATCATTATCACAATAGAATCATTAACCTTCTGTTCCTTCTATGTAGAACTCTATACAATAATATCATTCCTTATTTTACTCATAAGGGAAACTCATCACCTATAACTGACTAGGTGCATGATTGCAATCACACAATCTACCCCATCACTATCTCCTTTCCTTAGATTATTGAACTTCTGAATACTTTCCTCTAATTCTAGGTACTTTCACTACTACTTTTCATAATCTCGTAATTCATACTATCTTTTTGGACGAAAATACTACCCAATCTCTAAACATACTATCCTCTTAAAGCTATTAGCTGAATAAGGTTTAGGGAAAAGTATACAACTCACTTTTAGCTCAAATGCACGATACATACGAACATGAGTGCATTCCTCTTAAACTCAACACTTAACTCACTCATGGGCTTCTCTCAAGCCCCTCTAGAATCTCATGACTTCTTGAAGACTCTTGCTAAGAGCAACTCATCGATAAAGTATTGACTCTGCTTTTCAACCACCTCTAGTATAAGGGGTATTCGAATGGATATAAGAACGCACGAGTTAGAACAAGTCTCTATGGCATAGCTCTATTGCACGATTAAGATTATACAATAAGATAGACTCTCTCGAAATGTCTGTAGTCACTTATTATAGAATTGGGCCCCTCACAACCATAAACAAGATCCTACTTAACAGGGCTTTATAGACACCCTAGGACTTTTGAACTCTGTGCTCTGATACCAAGTTTGTCACGACCCGAGCATACACCCTGGACATGGCCAACACTCGAGAAGCTTTGCTGGTCTCCAAGTGCACCCTCATCCTAGCTGGCTACAATCAGAAGACTAACTCAAGCATACAAATGCTTAAAATTGAAATAAATCCAACAAAGTCAAATACTCAACGTTTTTAAAAGTCTATACAATGCTCAAAATAAAAGTAAATACAGAAACTCCTTAACTCTGTCTATTTGTGAAGCCTCTACTATTACAAAAAGATATCGAGACAAGACCCACGACATCTTAAAACTGCTAACTGTAACATAAAAGTGAAGTCCTCTAAAATATAGAAAGGCTCACCAAAGCTGACTGGAATATCGCATGACCTTAAGGAAACGTCTGTTGATGATCTTGAATACCTATAGCTGCATCATGAAATGATATAGGCCAAATGGCTCGGTACGTGGAATGTACGAGCATGTAAGGGGAATTCTAAAGAATAAAAATAGGGTACTGAAGCACCAGCTTCTTAAATCTTAGCCACGTCTCATGTATGGGCTCTCCTTCCAAATGTTCGAATCCTTGGATGCTGTCCCTAAGAGTCATCATCTTCGAATGGGGAAAGAATCACACTTGGAATGAAGTAGTAAGCTCGTCCCACGAAGTGAAAGATTCTCTTGGCAACTCAGCCAACCACTTGCTTGCCTTGCCCATCAGAGAAAATGGGAACAACCTCAGATGGACCGATTCTTGCAATATGTTCTTAAATGAGAACAGTCCACTGACATCAACAAAATTTCTAATATGCTCATGGGGATCCTCATGATCGAGCCCCCCAAACAAACCTTTTGATTGTAGGACCTGAAGCATGATGTTTGTGATATGATAAACAACGTTTCCTTCAATCGGAGGAAAACGAATAGCACCAATACCACCCACTTGGTTTGGGTCATTGAAATCATTGAGATTCCCAATGTCATCTTGGTGACCCACTTGGCTACCATTACTTCCATTAACGCTTATCTCCTCCTCTGTTCAACACAAGCAATACAAAACCAAAACTAAAATAAGTAGATTCAACTATAACTAGAAAGATCACATTTCAAATTCACCAAAAAATTTCACTATAACTAGAAAGATCACATTTCAACTTCACCAAAAAATTTCAAACAACACCACTCTCGGGCAGCGGCGCCATTTTGATTTAACGTTTCAAGCACACCTCATCCAATTCTAGGTGTCAACGATCGTAAATAATTATAAGGCCCAACAAATGAGTTGGGGTGGAATCCCACATGGAGCGGTACGTGTTTCAAATTCAATTAGGAAGTGCAAATGTGGTCTAATCAGTCATAGGAATAGAAATTATCCAAAAAGACATTCATCAAATTAAAAAGGTGACACGAGTGTCAGATGGGGGAATTTGGTTTGCCATTATCAACTACAAAGCAATCACAACCAATTTGAAATAACAATAAGGATAGAGATTCTCGAGATGTGATCGATTATAAGAAAATTACGATATATGGGTTATTGAAACTACTAGTGAACAACTAAATATCAATGAGTAGGCTAGAAATTAAGGGAGATAGCTTTCTCTCAAACAATTTTCCCGAATCAAATGATTTATTTAAAACATAAACAAGCATGAAAATGAAAAACAACCCACACCTTAATTCACCCACTCTTTCGAGCTAGATGGGTAAAATTGGGTTTAGGATTCACTCTCTCGAGCTAAACCCAGCTCAACCCAATACCTACAAATCATTAATCAATAATCGTAGTTCTAAAACCTCTCTCTTGAGCAAGCCAAGAACACAAAATTAGAACTGCATTGGCAACAACAATTCATAGATTAAACCTCAATTCATGATTAAACTCACTTCAATATAGCATTTAAACTAGTACTTAACAGTACCCATAAACTAATTCAACCCATAATCACATGATCACACCCCAAGAATTGCGGTTTTAGCCAAACATCATAAAAGGTAAAAACAATTACCGAATCGATTATCCATCAACTGGGTAACAGTGATTTAGTCTTTAAAATTCTTCAATTTGTAGAATATTCGAAACCCACTTCCAAAATCTCCAAATTGAATCTATTAAATTCTTCAAAACTATCAAACACTAGAGAGAAAAGTGTTCTGAACTAAATTCATATTGTTCAACACTCAAAACTTACTCAACATACTAAAATAAATGTTCAAAGTCTAATTTATAGTCGCCAAAAATAAGACACAAAGGGCCATTTGGCGAAATAAGTCGGGCTCACCGAACCACTCGGTGAGTCACCATTTGACCTCTTTCATCTCCTATTCGCCTTGGCATTCAGCATCCTCGAGTTCTATAACTTTGGGCGATCTATCTTTGCTTCGCGGAACTGCTCGGTGATTCGCCGACTGCACTATTTTGTCGCCTACTTGGTTTCTTCCCTAAGGGCTAGCACACTGGAAATTTAGGCGGTCAAGCTAGCCACTCAGTGATTCGCCAAGTGCTCTTGGTGATCACCAGGTTTGCCTTTCTTAATTTCTTCAGCTTGTTTTGTTCCTTTATGCCTGTTAGTGTCCGTGCTTTGTTCCTCAATCCATATACCTGAAAATCAATGATTTAACATCAGTTTATGGCACAAATTAAGCATAAGAGGACACTAAATCTATACAAACAAATCCCCAAATGAGTCCAAATTTTGGACTAATCAATGTAAAATGTCATTCATCGAGAGAAAACATATCAAAGTGTCAATCTCAAGACAACTTTCTAGATGAACAATATCGAGGGTTAAGTAGTAATAGCTCCTTCATGAAAGGTCAAAAGTGTAACACCTTAGAAATCATACTTAGACTTTTCAGTAGGAAAATAGCATAAAGGTGAACCGTGAAGGGGTTTACAAGCCGTGATTAGGACTACAGTCTGTCACCCTCATTATGGTTCACACCCACCCAGAAGTGGTGAACCACAGGACCCTTCACGGGCGATGGATCATAAAACAAGTCGTGGCAAGGCTCGTGGGGGCAAGACAAAATCACCAAGCTCAAGCACCAAAACTCCGGAGCCCACCATGGGCAGTGGTCTCGATGATGGGTCGTGGATGGGTCTGTCATCTTGAGCCAATAGACCCCAACCCCAAGTGAAGAAACTAGATGACCTTCACAGTATGTGCTCCTTCACACGGTCTGTAGAGAGGCGTACAAGAACCACGACCCACTTGACGGGCCGTGGTCCGAATAATAGACTTTCAGTGGCAAACCGCCAAACCACTCGGCAAGCTCAACTCATCTCATCAAACGGCCCAACGTGCGAGTTTTCACCCCACTCCTTTAAAATTCAACCCGCAGCCTACGAAAACAAAATTAAACACCTACACTATGCAATTCAGGTCATACCCATACTACCCATGCCCTCAGGGTACTCAAACTTCTCCTAATTTGGCCAAAATTAGCCATTTGACGTCTTTTTCCCTTAAGAATGACGTCAAATGCTCCATCATTGGGCAAAATACATCATTTAGCACAATCCAGGGTTACTTAGACTTCACCCCACTAAACCCAACACATTTTTATTGAAACCCAAATATTTAGACTCTATTTTAACAAACAAGGACACGGGAATCGATCAATTATGCACAATTAGGCATAAATATAACTCATTACAGGCAATCTGACAATTAGACAAAGATTAAATCATGATACCCAACAACACTCAACAAGAAATTAACAATTTGCATTAAAGTTCAACCACATATGGAGTTTGGAGTTCAAAAAATCAACCTTTTATATCGAAAATGATATATTGTAATGCTAGGTGGCAAAGTTCTAAAATTCCGAGCATAGATTTCACAAGATACGAGGGAAAACATGAAAATACTAACGATTTAAAGTTAGGTGAGAGCGTACGAAATTTGAAAAGTTAGGAAAGTGAAAGGATTTTGAAATTTTAAACCGTTTAGCCTTTAAAACCTTTCATTTCGCTGCCCCTTGGGTTGTATAAGTCGGGGCCGCTAAACCACTCCATGATGCACCGAATGGTATTTTGGATGGCATAGTTTTACAAAACTCCCAACAATTTGGGGGTTCAAATGGTGGACAAATTCTGGCTTACTGACCTTTTTGGTAAATCGGCGACTGAGCCTTTAGCTCACCGAGTTTTACAGATTTCCCCTTCATGCTGGGTGTTTCCAATGGTGGTCCAAGTCAGGCTTCGCCAACCTGTTCGGTGAATCACCGACTGAACTTTTGCTCACCAACTTACCTATTTTCTAACACTTTACACTTTTCAACCTACACAATCAACACTCATTATTCAAAATCAAAAACTTGGGTTGCCTCCCAAGAAGTGCCTTAATTAACATCGTGGCACAACGTGGATACCGATTCAAGCTTCATTTTTGGGGTTGACCGTTGTGTCACTAGTCAACCCCCCTTTTTGTCTTGGATTCAATTGGGTCAATATTTGACCCATTTGCATTTCCAGCTGCTTAA
This sequence comes from Solanum acaule, assembly GCA_036250505.1. NCBI lineage: Eukaryota > Viridiplantae > Streptophyta > Magnoliopsida > Solanales > Solanaceae > Solanum > Solanum acaule. The sequence goes on from JAJOOR010023760.1 coordinate 10,597, forward strand.
TATAGACTGAGTGAGAAGTCACTGTTTGATTAAGAGTTGAGACATCTTCCTTCATCTCTTTCAACACTTTGTTCGACCTTTCAACTTTGTTGAGAATGTGTGAGATCATGTCTTCATTACGGACATTTTTTGGCTCTTTGGGCTTTTGACGCTCATGGGGTGGGACGTACCTGTCCTTGTGACCCTCTCTTTCCTTCCAAGAACTGTTACAATCACGCCACTCTCTGTCACGGTCTGTCCATCCCTCATCTCTATTCCAACCCGAATTTCCACCCATCCTTCGATATTTTGAATGATAACCTCCTCCTTGATTAGCTAGGAAGTGCAATTCCTCATTGTACAACGCTCAAACTGAGCTTCTTTGAGGTTTTCTCCACTAACACCCACAACATTTACACTCTTCAACACACTACCCATCATATGTTTCACCAATAAATCCAACTGGGTCATCATCTTGGCCATGCTTTGGTCTCTATCTTGTTCCTTTTCAATCTGCTCTTTAGACATTCCAAAAGTGAGGAGAGACTTGGTCTTCATGAGTGTACCATGCCCTTTTGATCTTGGGCATATCAGCAAGGAGTTGAGACGCTACTTCATAGGGTTGTTGCATTATACCTCTGGGAAAAAGTTGATCAGCAACTCCTTTGTTCACCGAGTCAAGACTCTTATAGAATTACTGCTGAAATAAATAGTTTTTCAGTTCGTGAATTGGACATTGAAGCACCAACTTCTTAAACCTCAGTCACGTCTCATGTATTGGTTCACCTTCCAAGCGTTTGAAACCTTGGATGCTATCTCTGAGCATCATCATCTTTTATGAGGGAAAGAATCTCACTTTGAATGTTGTGGTAAGTTCATCCCAAAAGGTGATAGGCAACTCAGCTAACCATTTGCTAGCCTCACCTATCAAAGAGAATGGAAACAACTTGAGATGGACTGATTCTTGTGGTACATTCTTGAATGAGAACGGGCCACAAACATCCATGAAGTTCCGAATATGATTATGTGGGTCTGCGTGAGCCAATTGTCCATATAGACCTTTCATTTGGAGGAGTTGTAGCATTGTGCTAGTAACATGGAAGACGACATTCCCTTCAATTGGAGGTAAATGTATTACACCCACACCACCCAATGGAATTGGGTCATTCAGTACTGGGTTATTTACATCATTAAGATTCCCAATATCGTACTCCCTTTTACGCTCATCTCTTCCTCTGTTCAACACAAAAAACACAAACACAAAATAAATTAAGGCAATTCAACTACAACCAAAAAGATCACAATTCAATTTCAATAAATGAATTTCAAACAACACCACTCCCCCGGCAGTGACGCCATTTTTATTAATCTTTCAAGCACACCTCATCCAATTCTAGGTGAAAACGATCGTTAACTAGTATAAAAACCCAACAAAGAGTTGGGGTCGAACCCATAGGGAGCAGTACGTGTTCAAACTCAAGTATGAAGTACAAATGTGATCTAATCAGTTATAGGAATAGAAAGTATCAAAAAATACATGTAAACAAGTCTAAAGGGGGTGACAATGAATGTCAGATTGGGGGTTTTGGTTTGCAATTATCAGCTACAAAACAATCAAAAACTAAGGAAATAACAATATAAAGAGGAATTCTCAGGATGTGATCGATTATAGGAAAGTTTGACTATATGCGTTATGGAAACTACTAATAAATAGCCAAATAACAGTTGGTAGGCTAGCCTATAGGTAAGATAGCTTTCTCTCAAACAACTATCACGATTTAAGTAATTTCTTTTGAACATCAACAAGCTTAGTGTGATGATCTAGGGGTACTCCCTAGATGTTACAAGGCACATAGAACCCCGAAAGGCACCATGTAAGCCACTTAGCATATCATAACATAAGCATAGAACAATAAAGAGTAAAAATGCATTTCAAATCCAAAATTGTCATAAAGGAAAGCATAAGTCTAGACTTGTCTCAATATAGCCATCTATTATAATACTTGTATCAAATAGGGACAGAGCCCACACAACATAATCCGAAAAGGACATATAAAAAAATAATTACAAAGATAACATCCATCGTCGAATCATGAGGAGTCACCATCAAGCTAGGAGAATAAGCAAATCCAAGCTTTAGCCACAATGTTGACCACCTTGAGAACTGCACCCTACACTTGGGGAAATTTAGGAAAAGCATAGGTTAGTACAAAAATGCGGTAAGTATGATAGTCATGCATAAAATCATGAAAACATGCTAAAATGGACATTTTAGTTGAATGAATGCAATTTACTAAGTTAGAGCATCATTTTGAAGATAGTGGAAACACATAAGTCATAAGCATAACAATTACATTAATCATCATATCATAAGAGGAACATATCATAAATATCATCAAAGCATATTTGTGCAATGCATGAGTAAGATCCCATAATCTCACACATACTAATTAGTAAAGCTTCTTGAGTAACCATAGTTCACAATTCATACTCTTGTTTATACTATTGTCATAATGGGGAATAAGCCTTAACCGACATAGACCATGTGATATTACCATGGAATCTGGTGTCTAACCCACACCGAAAAGGGGTTGTCACACTTGCCTAAGGTAGAACCATACTATTTGTTTGGGGATCCATTAGCTAAATAACCTGTGAGGGGACATAGTTTATGGGATAAGGAGATTTCTACTAAAAACCCGGACTGAACTAATGTAGAAGGAACCCATTTGGAAAGCCGGACTCAACTAGTGTAAAAGTTGTCATTGGGAAGTTGGACTCAACTAGCATAAAAGCTTCCATCTCATATTCAATATCCACTCGGTGCTAAGCATTAATTCCCACAGATTACATATTAAGTCTTGAGTTAAGTTCATATTCATGGAAGAATGTCTTGACACTCAATCCAACATAATTCATACTAAAGCTCATAGATTCAACAGGTGAGAATAGCCTTTCAACCTTAGAATCATAATATTGTGAGAAAACCTTTCACATCATATCATATTCATACATAGGTGTGTATATGAGGATAACCTTACAACAACGCAACAACTAGATCATAATCGTAATCACTTTACTCTCAAAATGTTCTTAAAGAATATACCTAAATCTGATAATCATGCATAATTCTCATACTTTACTCTTCAAGGATCAAAGATCATATTCAATCGACACATCTAGAATTACTACATTAGACATGGATAATAACATGATTCAAATAACTCAATTACTACAAGCATAATCTCTTAATATCCTTCTTTCATCAATTCACCCACATCCAAAGGTCATAAATTTGTAATACGGGGATTTCATGGATTCTTGGGTATTTCAACATAAAAACCACAATAAATAATCAATTCAATCATAATATAAAGTAATTAAATCATTAGAATCATTTTCAAAATGAATCCATGACTTGGAATGAAACCCTAACTTTTGGGATTTATAACTTTGAAATAGAGTTTTGAAGGGACTCCATGGATGAAAGCTATCCATGAATGAAGGACGACCATACTTTAGTAATGAAATCCACTGAATTTGAGAGGAAAACCTTGCTCCTTCAACCCTAGCTCCAACATCCTTCATGTCACGACCCGAGAGCACCCCTTAGTCGTAACACGGCGTACTCAACCCCGAAGGGGTCTAATACAAGCCTCTTAGCTCATTCATTGCATAGACAATATAAAATAGTGCGGAATTAAAACTTTATTTAAAACCAAACTATTAAAAACTCTTTCATAAAGCAACAGAAAACTAAGTCTCACATGGCCATCTTAAGACAAACTTTAACAAGATAGGGTCACGGCCCTTTACAAACGAAAATACTAGAATGTCTATTACAAAGTCTTAAACATAAAGGAACTAGAACAATAAGAGTCTTTGTCCTCGATCTATGAGGACATACCAAGTCTTGGAGGAAAACTCTATCCAAGCACTTCAACTTCTAGCTAGAACGATCACTTGCCGGAACCTACACTTGTAGTAACAATAGGAAAATATGGGTTAGCACACAAAAATGTACTAAGTATGATGACCATGCAAAAACATGCTTTAAAAGGGACATTTTGTTGAAAGTCATGTTTTATGCCATTTAAGATAAAACTTCATGAGTACAAGTATAAGAGGCATAATACAAGTCACAACCAACATACAAGACATTATCTTCATTATAGACATGTTCAACATAAAAACCCATTACCTTTACCTTTTCACCTTTACCCCAAGAAACCCTCAAGTAACACTTTCTCCAATGTATGGATAGCGTCCCATACCACTATCCACACCTAAGCATCTCCCTAAGGTCACCAAAAGTGAACTCACCATTAATCATGCTTCATATTAGAGGTAATCATGCTCAACTAATACCAGCATACAACACATAAGAACATGACTCAAGTAAGTCATCTCATCGTCTTAGGACCTATATCTAAAGTTACCCTAAGATACACCTTAAGTAAGACATGAAGTGGCAGCCCATACTACCTCTTCATACACACCTAGGTGTTTCTTAAGGCTACAATAAATAAGAACCTTGACAATTCAACACAACATGCTAAGTAACTCATTTCATCAGTATAAGCTACTCATTCATCATTTCATATAGACAATAAGTCAACCATCTTCATTAGATTCATTTAGGACACCTTGATGCATTTAGAGGACTTTCACATATTAGTCATTAAGACTTAGACAACTCACTATAGCACCTTCAAACCCTACTCGTGCAATGTATAGATAGCATCCCATACTACTACCTACAGTTTGTAGTACCTTTCAAGTAACTAGAGTGCACATCTCACATGATGGGAATAGGCATTAACCGATATAGACCATGGGAGCTAATCATGGAATCTGGTTTCATAAACCCCACACCGTGGAAGGTGTTCTACTTGCCAAGGGTAGAACTAATACACATCCTATGTAGGCACATAGTTTATGGGATATCCAAAGATGTTCATTGGACTCTAGCCTAAAATTGGGAAGAGCCACCACCTTAACCATATCCACGCAGTGCTTAGCCTTAGTTCCAATAGAGTAGTTTCATTCACATTAGTGTATTAGAGAGGGCCACCAATATTAGGTCTACCGACCCTAAGTACTTTTACCAAGAAGGGCCACCACTAATAGGTCTACCGTTCAAGGTACATTACAGATAGCTCATTGATCTTCCTAGAGAGAGACACCGCCATTAGGTCTATCGTCTCTAGGTTCATCATTTCACACAAGAAGCAGGCCACCACCATTAGGTCTACCGCATCAAGGTTTCACATTCACATAGGGTTCTAGACTCACTATGAAGGGCCACCAAATTTAGGTCTACCGATTCAAGTCATAGTCTAAAATGACTCATTAGTCATTTATAGAAAGGCTACCAACATTAGGTCTACCAATCAAGACATTCAGTCATTCATGCATTTATGAAGAGGCTGCCAATAAGGTCTACCAATTCTAGACATTCATTCATTTATGCATTTATAAAGAGGATACCAATAAGGTCTACCAATTCTAGACATTAAGACATCAGGTCAAGATACATTTATTACTCAAGAGAAGGATGCCTAAGCCTATCAAGTTAAGAGATCACATTCAATATAGCTTTCATCTATGAAGAAGAGGGCACCTAAGTCTACCAGGTCAAGATAAGACATTACAATATAGAAACCCTTCACATTCTACTATAAACATTCATAAATGTTTAGTGAGAATACACTTTCAATTAGAACACATTTGATACACTCAAATTACACCACCCTAAAGAAGCATAAGCAATCGTTATCAAGTAAAGAACCCAACTTGTAAGTAATCAGTAAACAAAAGTCAATTTTGGTTGTTTATCAAGATAAGAGAAATAACTAGGGTATACGTGTTCCCCACAAGCTCAAAATGCAGTAATCCTAGTAATAGCAATCTCTACCTAGTGTACTACATGCAAAGTAATAAACTAGGTATCTCTAAATCCTTGGTCCAACATATAGAGAATTTGACCCCGCACCTTGGTTCGGCTACGTGTGTATAATTTACTAACCCCTACCTTTACCACATATTAGACATCACATCGATGTTTGGCATAGTTATTACTTCACAGCAATCGACTCTAGACTTTTAGATAGTATCACACTAAATCTATGTTGATAATTCTTTTCTGGTACCTCCTTGGCCCGACAAGTAGCAACAAGGCGAGTTCTAACGTTGCTCACCGTTAAAAACACTTTTAAACGAAAGAATTATCAATGCATGCAAAACACTATTCAAGAATTGCTTATTTACTATTCATACTTTGTTAATCGCTCATGGTTCCCACAACCCTAGTTGTGGAGTTTAGTTACCCATAATCATATGAACACAATTCATT
>JAJOOR010023761.1:0-33181 GCA_036250505.1 Solanum acaule
AACCCGCCCTGCATTCGACCAGCCCCACACAACATTAAACCCCCCCCCCCCCCAACATAGCCTTAAACCCACCCCATCCCGCATCAACCCCGCCCCATATAGCCTTAAACCCATCCCACCCCGTATCCTCCCTGCCCCATTGCCATCCCTACCCTTAAACCCCCATTCTAAGTACAAGAGTCATTTTTATAAGATTTTATCCTCATACCAAACTACAAAACTCTTACGAAAAGCTGTGGAACTCTCTAGTTCAACTTGCTAGTTTCCGGGGCATTACAATATCTTCCCCTTGGGATCATTCGTCTTCGAATGCCGATTCTAAACACTTCTTAAAGTCACAACTCTAACCTAGCAGCCCATTATGCATGCACTACATCTAAATGCACACAACCAAACAAGAAAACTTCGATTCCAAGCTAAACACATTCAATGCAATACAAGGGAGTAGGAACTACTTCTACCAACCCAAAATTCATGTAATTCTATATTTACTCATTATTTTAAGGAGGAACTAACATCTCCTAACTAAAACATGCTCAATACATAGTCATGGAGCCTAAATGCAATTTACTCTCAAAAAGCATTTATTCAAGGAGGAATCTTTCAACTCCCAAAACTAAGGCATGCTCATAATTCATCTCATGAAGTCTATATGTGAATCTACTCAAATGCACTACAATATGTGGAAAACAATGCATATAAGTCATTTCTAACAAGACCTAGGCATTTTCATGAACATGCACATAAGAAAACCATGGCAATACATAAAGTACACAATAACCCTACTAGGTAGGCACACTATCTCCCCCTTGGGAGTAAGCCTATACCAAATTTTCTAAACATCATTATGCTAAAAACAACATCAAAGTCCATCATAAGAAGTCACAAAAGACAAGAAATCCGGAAATTTACTAAAGCATAAAACACATACCGGAAAGGACATGAGGAGACCACTCTTGATCTTCTCTAGATTGGAGAGCATAAAACCTATCATTACTTGGGAGCATTGGGATCTGACCCCCTAAAAGAAGCTTGCTTGGCCTCCCTCCCTTTAGCCCTAAGAATTGGACAATCTCTCTTCTTGTGACCCTCATTACCACAACCATAACACCCCTCTTTTCCGGCTAGACATTCACCATTATGCTTTCTTCCACACTTGGAGAAGGTAGGCTTAAGCAACACGGATTCACTATTACTCCCTCTTATAGGCTTAGGTTTAGACACCCTCTCTTGGTTGTTGGGTCCTAGGATGACCATATCCATCGGAGCTAACATTGGAGAAATCCACATCACCAGTTTTAGGTCTCTTCACTTCCCTATTCTTTTTCCTAAGTTTTGTCTCCTCAACTTGTTGATCATACACCACTAGACGTGAGATATCCATATTATCATGGAGCAATGCCGCACGACATTCTTCTTCAATCAAGTTGGATACAACCGTCACCAACCGACTCATCTCATCCCTCGGATTAAATACCAAAGATGGAGAATACTTGGACAACTTAGTGAATTTTAGAGAATATTCTTTCACACTCATACCTCCTTGACGAAGGTTGATAAATTCCTCCACATTTGCTTCCCTCTTCTCTCAGGGAAAGAACCTATCAAGGAATGCTTTCTTGAACACCTTCTAATCTATGGGACCCACTTCTACTGGCCTATTCCTCTTCTATTGAGTATACCATACTTGGGCCACATCCTTTAATTGGTAAGCGGCTAGTTTTGCTTTTTCTATAGAAGTCACCCCCATAACATCTATTATCTCATAGACCTCTTCCACAAATTCTTGAGGATCTTCACCTACTTTGGAACCAAAAAACATAGGAGGGTTCATTCTAGTGAAATCTCTCAACCTAGAAGCCACAGTGCTCTCACTAGAGTTCACATGAGCTATAGAATCCCTATTGACTTGGGCCAATATTTGGAGAGCCGACCTTATTTCCACATTTGTCATATCCCCCTCATTATTAGGAACTTGAGGAGGAACTTGTGGTGGAATTTGAAGAGGAACCTCTTGCTCCTCATCACCTTCCTCATTTCTCCTAGCATTAGCACTTGTATTAGCCATACCCTAAAAAACCATAGGGCATGAATTAGAAAAAGGGCCTAGTAAAGCCAAACTCTATGGCACGACTTAGAGAATGAAGAAGTGAGATTTCCTAAGTATCCAATAGCCTACTATACATAAATGTGGCGCACTTCACATTTATGAACAAGACTCTACTAGACATGGTTTGAGACAATCCTAGAACAATTCTAAACCTTGTGCTTTGATTACCAAGTTTGTCAAGACTCAGTGTACCCCCTAGATGTAACATGGCGTACTTGACCCTGAAGGGGTTGCGTACAAGCCCTTAGCATATCATGAACATAAGATAATAAAATATATGGGAATAATTAAAACTTTTACAATCAAAGTCATTTTTCATAAAAGCAAGTGGAAGTCTTTCTATACTTTGTCTCAAACTATCTAATACAACTTTTAGAATAAAATTTTGGGACACAACCCATACAATAGTCTCAACATGAAAATAATGACATAAAGGAAATGTGGTTGTTGTCCTCGAAGCTATGAGGACTCACCAAGATCTTCAACTCCTTGCAACTTCTTAGAAACCTAGCCTCCAAAGGAACTCAATCACCGAAACCCTACATTTGATTAGAATGTAGGCAAAGTATGTGTTAGTACAAAATGTACCAAGTATGATAACTAGCACAACACCATAAAAGTATATCAAAATGGTTAGTAAACATTAGACATAAGCATAAGATATAATAACATAATCATAGCATAATCTCCAACATAAGCATCATATAATCATAGGTCAACATAAGACATAGTTAATGAGCATAGGAGATAAGTCATAATCATAATAAGCATAATTGACTCTTAGTCATCAATACTATAATAGAACCATTCTCAAGTAACCTTAAAAGCATACATGTGAAAAGCATGAACAACATCCAATAATACCACCCATGCCAAGTATCCCTTTTTGGTCATCTTAATCATAGCCAATATGCATGGTTAAGTCTTAAGCCAATCTACCATAAGGGCACCATACTTCTAAGTAATCTCAAGGCACACTTGTGCAATACATAAAAGGCATCCCATACTACCCTTCACACTAAGCATAACCTTGAAGTCATCCTAGCCATATTCACCCTCCTTTGGTATCACTATTGGCTTACTTCATGTAGATAAGGGAACTGTCACCTTTAGTCAATCATATCTTGGAAAGCAAATATAGCAACAATCCATCAAGCATAACTCATGTAAGACAACACTCATAAGGTAACATTAAGTCATACTTGTGCAATGCATAAGTGGCATCCCATACTACTACTCATATTAAGTACTTATTTAGGTCATCATACTCATGTTCCTTAATTAGGGACTGTCCCCTTTTTAAAGCATAGGAACTCTAGGATACACTTTACTAAGTCTATCTTAGTTGCTTCTTGTTTTGAACCCTAAGAAATACTATACTAGGTACATCTTAGTTCATCTTAGAGATGCTACATAAAGCATAATCTTAGTTCATTATTAGATTGGACCCTATGAGATACTTCTTTTAGCATGTCTAGGTTCATTATTATCATGGACTCTATGAGGCACTACTTAAGCATATCTACGTCCATTTATACTCTTGAACATTATGAGATACTTCACCAAGCTTACCTTAGTTCCTCATTATTTCAAACCCTAGGATATACTACACTAAGTATATCTTATTTCACTAGGGATGAACTCTAGGAGATGATACTTAAAGCACAATCTTAGTTCATTAAGTTTGATCTCTAGGAGTTGCTCCTTCAAGCACAATCTTAGACCATTACTTGCATTGGGCTATAAGAGATGCTACATTGTGCACAATCTTAGCCCATGAGGTTTGAACTCTAAGAGATGCTATATTGAGCACAATCTTAGTTCATTACTAATCTTGTTTAATTGGGATATAGCCTTAACCTACATGAGAACATATGAACCATCACATGATCTCTCATGGTTTTACCCACACCACCAAGGGTTGGTCCACTTGCCTAAGATAGGATCGGTTTGTTAGCTTAGTCGGATCCACTAGCTAACTTTCCTACGGGGAACGTAGTTATGGGATATGGAGATTGCTACTAGAAACTCAAAAATCCACTAGGTGAGACTTCCATCTCATGAGAAACACTTTGGGAAATCCGGACTCTTCTTGGTATTGGAAGCCCAAACTAAACTAGGTGGGAACGCCCATGAAAGCCCAAACTCAACTAGGTGGGAACCTCCATCTCATTTCAATATCCACTCGCTGCTAGGCATAAATCCCATAAGATAATCATCAAGTCTCTACTTTGACTCAAGTTTATGGAAAGGTGTTCTTGACAACCAATCTATGCAAATACCTCTTTTAGACCATGTGTGAACAACTATCACCATCCATGACTTAGGTATAAAGGCTCTATAGCCTTAGGTTCAATTAGGTAAGAGAAGCCCTTCAACACTAGAACCATTACTATGTGAGAAGTCTTTCATGCTAAGTTCATCTTCATGCTAAATATCATGTCTAGAATTCTACATTAGACAAGGATACCATCATAACTTAAGTGATTCTATCTCTTCCTACCATTTATGACTCACAAGGTGAATTAGGTATGTAAGGATCTTTCATCACAATTCTACTTATTGGCCTTGTATTCACATGTAGATTTTACTCCCAAAGCCTTAGCATCTATTGTTAACCATATTATCTTCACTCTTAAGCCCTAGTGATCAACATTCATAACTATGATTCTTCATTCTTAAAGACTCTACACCCTGGAAACATATTATGAACCTAGGTTACAAGGCATTCAATCACATTCTTCATTACTAGGTGATTCTAGCCACAATTCATCCTAAAGGTTCAATTTCAACTTTACAATTCAAGATTAATCATGTAGTATAGAGTCTAGTTCAACTCATGTCTAGGTATTCCTAACCTTGATCAATTACTACTCATGACATTGATTTAGTGAGATCACCTATGAACCTTCAATTTCACCTTCCATGGCACAAACCCACAAAGCATCAAATACATCAAATAGACTAAGGTTTACCATGGAAATCACACGAATTCATCATAATATCACAATTCAATGTTAATACAATCATAATTAGGTATTATCCACTAGATTGTAATCATACCTAAACTCTACCCACAATGTAGAAGGAAACCCTAGCTAGAATTAGGTTTTTGACTTCAGAATTGGGGGAAAACCTAGGGGGCTCTATGGGTTGAAGAACCTATAGATGATTAAGCTAACATACCTTAATTCAAAGACCTAATCAAGCTCTCATAAATGGAGGAAAATCTGCCCTCTTCTCTTCACTTTTTCTTCTTCTTCACTTCTAGAGAGAGGATTTTTGGAGAGGATTTGGGGTCTTAGATGAATGAGTTAAATGAAGTAGTTTAATAACTAACTAACCAACCTACCTTAACCCCTAATTAATTACTAACTTAACCCACAAACCCCCAACTAAAAACTTAAACTTAAAAATTGTGTTGACCTACGGATTACCCACCCACGGACCATGGGTGGGCCTACGGGGAGTACTGCACCGCCGTAGGTGCTGTTTGAGGCTCAACCTTGCAGTCCAAGAGAATGCCTTGACCCGCGACCCCCACCTACGGGGTGTGGGTCCACCTACGGCCAGTAGGTGGCCAAGGGTAGGTGCTGAAATTTGACAGCTTTTGGGCTGTCTGAAGGGTCCTCCCCAAGGACCCCTTGGGTGGTCCTTGAGGGGTCGTACCTTGCATCCCTAACCCTTAAACCCCCATTCTAAGTACGAGAGTCATTTTTACAAGTTTTTACCCTCATACCACACTCCAAAACTCTTATGAAATGCTTTAGAACTCTCTAGTTTAACTTGCTAGTTTCAGGGGCATAACATTGTGCAATGCATGGATGAAGTCCCATACCCCTACCCACACTTTATAGAGATTATTGATTAACCATAGTACACAACTCATATTCTTGTTCATAGTGGGAATAAACCTCAACCAACATAGACCATTTGAGTAAATCATGGAAGCCGGTGTCAAGTCCCACACCGAAAAGAGTTGGTCTACTTGCCTAAGGTAGAACCGGTAACATTTTAGCATAGGTGGATCCACTAGGTAATAGCCTATGTGGGCACATAGTAATGGGATAAGGAGGTTGTTACTAGAAACCCAGCCTTACATAGGGAGAGCTTCCACCTTACAATATCCGCTCGGTGCTAAGCATTAAATTCCCAAGGAGTAGTTAATTCTATTTTTAACAATATTACACATGAAAGAGATGACATTATCCTACAGGTTCAAGGTACATCATTACACATAAAGGGATGCCATAATCCTACAGATTCAAGGTACATCATTAGAATAGCTCATTGAATCTTCATGAAAGGGGTACCATTGGTCTACCGATTCAAGGTTCATCATGATAATAGTTCATTGACTTATCATGAAAGGGATACCATTAGTCTAACGATTCACGACAAAGCCTTAGAATACTTCATTAGACACTCATGAAAGGGATGCCATTGGCCTACTGATTCAAGGTTCATTAAGTCAAGATAAATTTTGATTACACATGAAAAGAATGCCCTTAGCCTACTGATTAAAGGTATATCAATCAAGATTACTTTTATTCACACATGCAAGGGATTCCATTAGCCTACCAATTCATTTAGGTGAGGATAGCCTTTCACATTATGTCAATTACATTATAGTCATAATCACATTACTTCCAAAGTATTCATAAAACGAGTACATAAACATCATGATCATACTAAATTCTCATAATTTGCCTTTAAAGGACCATGGATCACATTCAATCAAAACATCTATAATTACTACCTTAGGCATGGACAATAACATTATTCAAGTAATCAATTCATAATATTCATAATTCTATAACATTCTACAATCATCAATCAATACCCATACTTTAAGATCCAACTTGGGAAAAGAGGGTAATTCATGTATTCTGAAGTAATTCAAATTCAAATCATATAAAATCATCAATATATCTATAAAAAACATAATTCAATCATTTGAAACAAATTTGAAAGGAATCCATCAGATTGAAGTCAAACCCTAACTTTTGGGTTTTCTAGTTTTGAAATAGGGGGTTTTGGAGGGGCTCTATGGGTGAAAGTTACCCATAGATAAAAACTACCATACCTTATTGAAGATTCACCATGAATTTGTGGAGAAAATCTTGATTCTTCAACCCTAGATTCACCCTTCTTCATTTTTGGAGTTCCAGAGAGAGAAATTTTGGAGAAGATGAACTCTTTTGGGTTTGATTTTGGGTTTTGGGAATTAATGGGGTAAATAGAGTGGTTAATGACTTAAAAGGTCTTATATAGGTGTATTAAAACAATATAAATGGACCCAATTTAATAACTACCAAACTGGGAATTTACCAAAAGACCCCTAACTAGGAAGACCCTTCCAAGGTACCACGACCCGTCAAGGGCACCACGCCTCGTGGTGGTGCCCGAGGTACCTTGACCAATATCCTCCCTTGACTTGGCAAGCCCCCAAGTGGTGAAGGCAACCCCACGAGCCTTCCCACGGTCCGTGGTCTTCACCACGAGCCGTGAAGTGGCTCGTGAAGGGGAGCCATTTTAGGGTAGCATTGAAGAGCTCACTGCCTCAACACCACGAGTGGCCCCACGAGCTGTGGAGGCCACCACGAGCCGTGAAGGCTCTTGTGGTCCAAGGCAGTGTCATGGTAAGCTTGGGGCAGCCTTGGCTGTTTCCTTGCCCCTTGTCCCTTTGCCTTGTCTCATGCCCTTCTAACCTTAACTTTTAGCCCTCAAACTCACCCCTAGATGGTCTATCAAACTGCGGGGTGTTACAATATCTCCCCCTTGGGAACATTCTTCCTTGAATGTCGATCTAGACACCTTACGGAATTAAAGACTCAAGACTAGTAGCCCATCATGCATGAAACATCTTAATAATGCATAATTCAAAGGAGGAAACATCAACTCCATCTCAATATACTGAATGCAACACAAGGAAGTAGGAACTACATCTAACAACCCATTATGCATGAAAACTTTAACATTTCTCAAATTCATAGGAGGAACTATCTTCTCTAACTCAAATCATGCTCAATATAATATCATGAAGCAAATTATGCAATTACTCTCAAAAGCATATTAGAGCATGTTTAACAATTTATCTCATGAAGCATATAGGCAACTCATATTAAATGCTTATCAACATGAGGGACATAAATCATGAAAACTCATTTTCTTTCTAAACAAGAATTTCATCAAGAACATGCATAATATAAGGAGATCATGGAAACACATAAATCACACATGACTCCAAAAACATGAAACAAGCCACAAGGAACTCTTTGTCTTAAGATAGAATAGGAATAGAAGAAAGAGATGAGGATATCGTAACTCTCAACAATCTTGCTAGCTAAGCATACCATCTCCCCCTTGGGAGTAAACCCCTATTAAGGCTAACATCAAAATCTAACAAATAGCATAGGGATCTTAATAAAACATTTATATCTATAGGGAATTATCAACATACTGGTGACTTCATCCGAAAGGACTCCTTTGTCCACTCTAGATCGGAGTGCATAGAAGCGACCATAATTTGGAGGAATGGGAACCGGGACATTAAGAGAAGCTTGCTTGGCCTCTCGTCCTTTTGCCATAAGTGTAGGGAAATTTTTCACTTGATGATCACTCTTTCCACAACCATAGAAACCGTCCGTACCGGCTAGAAACCTCCCATTGTGCTTCTTTCAACATTTGGTGCAAGTAGGCGTGGGAAATGGAGACCCACTACCTTTCTCTTGGTTAAACCTAGGATTGTTGGAAGAATCTTGACCGGAATACCCTTGTTTAAAATTTTTTCGATCTTGCCCATCTGACCTACGATTAGAGAAATTCCCATCACCGGTTCTAGCCCTTTTCACCTCCCTATTCTTTCTCTTGAGTTTGGACTCCTCAATTTGTCGGGCATACACCATAAGCCTAGAGACATTCATGTTGTCATGGAGCATTACCGTACAACATTCTTCTCCAACTAAGTCGAACACACCCGTTAAAAACCTACTCATCACATCCCTCGGATCCGCCACCATACATGGAGCATACTTGGATAGTTGGGTAAGTTTCAAGGCATACTCTTGAACACTCATGAACACTCATGCTACCTTCCCTAAGGTTAATGAATTATTCCACCTTAGCTTCCCTCAACTCTCGGGGAAAGAACCTATCAATAAATGCTTTCTTAAACACCTCCCAATCTATGAGACCCGCTCCTACCGGCCTATTTTTCTTCCATTGAGTGTACCAAACTTGAGAAAAATCCTTCAATTGGTAAGCAGCTAGCTCCACTTTTTCTACTGAAGTTACCTCTATGGCATCAAGTATTTTATAAACCTCATCCACAAATTCTTGAGGATCCTCTCCCACTTTGGAACCAAGAAACTCGGGAGAGTTCATTCTAACAAAATCCCTCAATCTAGAAGCCGTGGAATTCACATTAGGGTTCACATGAGTCCCAACATCTCTATTGGCTTGGGCCGTCATAGCTTGGGCTTGAGTTGTCATGGCTTTGGTCAACATAAGAAGAGCCGACCTAACTTCCACATTCGACATTGCCGGATGGTTAATTGGAGCTTTATTAGCTTGAGGAGATTGATTCTCTTGAGGAGCTTCTTCATTGACACTGTTACACTCCATTCTCCTGGCATTAGCCCTTCGTGTATTCATATCCTGAAGACACAAAAGATGGATTAGGAGATGGACTTTATAGAGTTAAACTCTATGGCATGACTTAAGAATAATGAAAGAAGTGTAGCTTCCTAACATCTTATCGCCTCTCATTCATAAATGTGGCGCGCTACACATTATGAATAAGATTCTACTAGACGTGGCTTATGAGGTATCATCCTAGAATTACTCTAAACCTTGTGCTCTGATTACCAAGTTTGTCACGACCCAGGGGTACACTCTAGATGTAGCACAACGTATTTGACCCCGAAGGTGTCTCACACAAACCCTTAGCATATCATAACATACGATATAAGAAATGATGCGGAATTTAAAAACTTTTATCCAAACAATCGAAGTCTTTTATAAAAGAAGCAAAAGTCTAACTTGTCTCAATTAGCCATCTAATACAATCTTTGAATCAAAAATAGGGTTATAGCTTTTTCAACATAATTCAAACATAAAATGACTAGAAAGAAACTACTAATGACTCATACGTCCTTGAATCTTGAGGACTCACCACAAGCTAGGAGAATAGTCGATCCGAGCTTGAACCAGTAGAAGATCACCTTAATAACCGGAACCTACACTTCGTAAAAAAAGTAGAAAATGTGGGTTAGTACAAAAATGCACTAAGTATGATAGCCATGCATAAAAACCTTTATAACATGCCACAAAGGACATTTTAGTTGAAAAGCATGCACTTTATCAAGTTTGGAAAATCATCATGCACCTTAGTATAAAAGCATAAGTCACAAGTATAAGCATCATATAAATCATTATAACATAATAGAACCATCTCATAAGTAACCCTAAGTTATACTTGTGCAATGTATAGATAAAAATCCCATAATCCCATCTATTCTAAGTATCACTTTCGGCCACCATAATCATATTTACCATTCTTTGTTTTCATCTTTAGTTAATTCTCATAGACAAGGAACATTCACATTTAATAAGTCATGTAATGGAAAGCAACTCATAGCAACAATCCAAGTTAAGCATTCATCATTTCATAAGTCATTATACATTGAGGAACACACCATAACTACTCTCAAAGCCTACTTGTGAAATGCATGGATAAAGTCCCATACCCCCACCCACACTTTATAGAGCTTCTTGAGTAACCATAGTACATAACTCATATTCTTGTTCACAGTGGGAATAAGCCTTAACCAACATAGACCATGTGAGCAAATCATGGAATACGGTGTCATGTCCCACATCAAAAAGAGTTGGTCTACTTGCCTAAGGTAGAACCGGTAACATTTTAGCCTAGGTGGATCCACTAGATAATAACCTATATGGGCACACAGTTATGGGATAAGTAGGTTGTTACTAGAAACCCGACCTTACATTTGGAGAGCTTCCACCTCACAATATCCACTCGGTGCTAAGCATTAAATTCCCAAGGAGTAGTTAATTCTCTTTTAACATTATTACACATGAAAGGGATGCCATTAGATTACCGGTTCAAGGTACATCATTACACATGAAAGGGATGTCATAAGCCTACCGATTCAAGGTACTTCATTAGAATAACTCATTGAATCCTCATGAAAGGGGTACTATTGGTCTACTGATTCAAGGTTAATCATTACAATAGTTCATTGACTCATCATGAAAGGGATACCATTGGTCTACCGATTCAGGACAAAGCTTTAGAAAACTTCATTAGACACTCATGAAAGAGATGCCATTGGCCTACCGATTCAAGGTTCATTAAGTCAAGATAATTTTTGATTACACATGAAAAGAATTCCCTTAGCCTACTGATTCAAGGTATATCAATCAAGATTACTTTTATTCACACATGAAAGTGATGCCATTAGCCTACCTATTCATTTGGGTGACTAAAGCCTTTCACACCATGTCAATTATATTATAGTCATAAACACATTACTTCCAAATTATTCATAAAGTGAGTACATAAACATCACGATCATACAAAATTCTCATAATTTTCCCTTCAAGGACCATGGATCACATTTAATAAAACACCTACAATTACTACCTTAGGCATGGAAAATAACATGATTCAAGTAATCAATTCATAACATTCATAATTCTATAGAATTCTATAATCATCAATCAATACCCACACTTTAAGATGCAACTAGGGAAAATAGGGTAATTCATGGATTATGGAGTAATTCAACTTGAAATAATATAAAATCATCAATATATACTTAAACAAACATAATTCAATAATTTAAAATGAATTTGAAAAGAATCCATAAGATTGAAGTGGAACCCTTACTTTTGGGTTTTCTAGTTTTGAAATTGAGGGTTTTGGAAGGTCTCTATGGGTGAAAGCTACCCATAGATGAAAAGCTAACATAGCTTATTTAAGATTCACCTCGAATTTTGGGAGAAAATTTTGATTTTTCAACCCTAGCTTCATCCTTCTTCTCCTTCTTCTTTGGAGTCCTAGAAAGAGAAATTTTGGAGAAGATGAATTCTTTTGGGTTTGATTTTGGGTTTTGGAATTAATGGGGTAAATGGGGGTGGTTAATGACTTAAAAGGGCTTATATAGTGTGTTAAAACAATATAAGTCGACCCCATTTAATAACTACCAAATTAGGAATTTACCAAAAGACCCCTAACTAGGCAGCCCCTTCTCAGGTACCACGACTGGGCATCACGACCCGTAAAGGGAAGCACGGCTCGTGGCGGTGCCCGTGGTCCCTTTACCAGTAGCTTCCCTTGACTTAGCAATCCCTCAAGTGGTGAAGGCAACCCCACGAGCCTTCCCACGGTCTATGGTCTTCCCCACGAGCCGTGAAGTGGCTCGTGAAGGGGAGCCATTTGGGCGCAACATTGAGGAGCTCACTGCCTCAACACCACAATTGGCCCCACGAGCT
This sequence comes from Solanum acaule, assembly GCA_036250505.1. Classification (NCBI taxonomy): domain Eukaryota; kingdom Viridiplantae; phylum Streptophyta; class Magnoliopsida; order Solanales; family Solanaceae; genus Solanum; species Solanum acaule. The sequence goes on from JAJOOR010023761.1 coordinate 12,632, forward strand.
GTGCAGGCCACCACGAGCCGTGAAGGCTTTCGTGGTCCAATGCAGTGCGATGGGGCAGCCTTGGCTCTTGCTTTGGCCCTTTCCCTTGGCTCATGCCCTTCTAACCTTAACTTTTAGGCCTCAAACTCACCCTTAGAAGGTCTATCTAACTGTGGAGTGTTACAGTGACACCTTATGTGGCCATGAAGTTTGATATGCTCCCCGAAGTGTTATTAGAGCCTTTATCGGTCTCTACCCCGGTTTGTGACTCTGTGGTGGCTAAAAGAGTCTAAAGTTACTTTGGTTGACTTGCTAGAGTTGGACATGTTAGACTTCAATGTAATTTTGGGGATGGATTGGTTGCATAAATGTTTTGCCTCTATCTATTGTAGGACTCGGGTGGTTAGATTCCAATTTCCAAATTAGCCTATTTTAGAGTTGAAGGGGGGATATTTCATGCCTAAAGGTCAATTTGTCTCTTGTCTTAAAGCTAGGAAGATGATCTTGAAAGGGTGTATTTACCATCTTGTTAGGGTGAGGGATGTTGAATCTGAAACCCCTTCTCTAGAGTCGGTTTCGGTAGTTAATGAGTTACCAAAAGTTTTCCCTGATGATTTGCCCAGTATTCCTCCCGAGTGGGAAATAGATTTTTGTATTGGCCTTCTATCGGATATGCCACCTATTTTAATCCCTCCTTATAGAATGGCTCCGGCAGAGTTGAAAGAGTTGAAAGAGCAACTAGAGGATTTATTAGGTAAGGGCTTCATCCGACCGAGTATCTCTCCATGGGGTGCTCTGGTGTTGTTTGTTAGAAAGAAGGATAGGTCTTTTAGAATGTGAATTGATTATTGTCAATTGAATAAACAGACCATCAAGAATAAGTATCCTCTCCCAAGTATAGATGACTTGTTTGACCAACTTCAAGGGGCAAGTTATTTCTCTAAGATTGATCTTCATTCGGGTTATCACCAATTGAGGGTGAGAGGGGATGATATTCCAAACACGACCTTTAGAACCGGTATGGTCATTATGAGTTTGTGGTAATGTCGATTGGTTTGACTAATGCTCCGGCGGTGTTCATGGACTTGATGAATAAAGTGTTTAGGCAATACCTAGACATGTTTGTGATTGTGTTTATCGATGATATCTTGACCAATTCAAGGAGTGAGAATGAACATGTGGACCGTTTGAGAATTTTTGTTGCAAGTTCTTAAGGGCCAACAACTTTTTGCAAAGTTTAGCAAGTGTGAATTTTGGTTAAGGTCTATAGCTTTCCTTGGTCATATTGTGTCAAGTGAGGGTGTTGAGGTAGATCTGAAGAAGACGGATGCGGTCAAGAGTTGGCCTAGACCTCTAACTCCTTTCGACATTATAAGTTTTTTGGGTTTGGCCGGTTACTATAGGAGGTTTGTTGAGGGGTTTTCCTCCATTACTTCTCTATTGACGTCTTTGACTCAAAAGAAGGCTAAGTTTTTGTGGTCGGAATCTTGTGAGAAAAGTTTCCAAGAATTGAAAGATAGACTTACTTCCGCTCAGGTGTTGACCTTATTGGAAGGTTCAGATAATTTTGCGGTATTGTGATGCCTCTAGAGTTAAGTTGGGATGTGTGCTTATGCAAAATGGTAAAGTCATTGCCTATGCTTCAAGGCAACTTAAGGTCCATGAGAAGAATTATCCTACCCATGAGCTTGAGTTATCGACGGTTGTTTTTGCCTTAAAGATATGGAGGTATTATTTGTATGGGGTCCATGTGGATGTTTTCACCGATCACAAGAGTCTACAATATGTGTTTAGTCAAAAAGACTTGAATCTTCGTCAATGAAGGTGGTTAGAATAATAGAAGGATTATGCTATGAGTTTCCTTTATCACCCCGACAAAGATAATGTGGTAGCAGATGCTTTTAATAGGTTGTCGATGAGTAGTGTGGCTCATATAGAGGATGAAAAGAAAGAGTTGGTTCACGATGTGCATAGGTTGGCCCGACTAGGTGTTCAACTAGTGGATTCCGCCAAGGGTGGTGTCATGGTCCATAATGGTTTCAAATCTTCCTTTGTAATGGATGTAAAGTGTAAGCAAGGTCTTGATCCTATCTTGGTTGGGTTGAAAGAGGTGGTACTTAAAAAGTCCGTTAAGGCTTTTTCCCAAGGGGGAAATGGGGTACTAAGGTATCAAGGTAGGTTATGTGTTCCAAATGTTTACGGCTTGAGAGAGCAAATTTTAGAAGAAGCCCATAGTTCTCGGTATTCTATTCACCCAGGAGCCACCAAGATGTACCATGACCTACGGGAAGTCTATTGGTGGAATGGGATGAAAAAGGACATCACGAAATTTGTGGTTAAATGTCTTAATTGTCAACAAGTAAAGGTTGAGCACCAAAGGCCGGGAGGCTTGTCACAAGATATATCTATTCCTACTTGGAAGTGGGAAGATGTGAACATGGACTTTATTATAGGCTTGCCACGTACTAGATGACAATGACTCGATATGGGTAATAGTGGATCGGATGACTAAGTCTGCTCATTTCATTCCCGTCAAGGTATCCTACTTGGCGGAAGAGTATGGTAACTTGTATTTGAGGGAAATAGTAAGGTTAAATGGAGTACCCTTGTCTATTATTTAGGATTGAGGTACCCAATTTACTTCACAGTTTTGGAGGTCTTTCCAAAAGGGGATAGGTACCAAGGTGAAGCTTAGCACCGCTTTCACCCTCAAATGGATGGTCTAGCAAAACACATCATTCATACATTAGAGGACATGTTGAGAGCATGCGTGATAGATTTTAAAGGCAATTGGGATAACCATATGCCGTTAGTCGAGTTTGTGTATAATAACAGTTATCATTCGAGTATCGACATGGCTCCTTTTGAAACTATCTATGGTAGGAGATGTAGGTCTCCTATAGGATGGTTTGAAGTGGGAGAAGTTGCTCTCCTAGGTCAGAAATTCGTACATAAGGCCATTGAGAAGATTCGGGTTATTAGAGAGAGGTTGAAGACGACCCAAAATCGGCAAAAGTCCTATTCCAGTGTTAGAAGGAGAGATCTCAAATTCGATCTGCATGATTAGGTTTATTTGAAATTCTCACCCATGAAGGGTTTTATGAGGTTTGCAAAGAAGGGGAAACTTAGTCCTCGATTTGTGGATCCTTATGAGATTTTGAGGCGTGTGGGCAAAGTTGCATATGAGTTAGAATTGCCAAATAAGTTGGCATTAGTACATCTGGTGTTCCATATCTCAATTTTGAAGAAATGTATTGAGGATCCATCAAACATAGTTCCCTTAGAGGGTTTAGAGATTAAGGAGAATCTTGCTTATGAAGAGGTACTAGTTGAAATTTTAGACCGGCAAGTCTAGAGGTTGAGAAACAAGAAAGTTGCCTCTGTGAAGGTATTGTGGAGAAATCACTTAGTTGAGGGTGCTACTTGGGAGGCCGAGGCCGATATGAAGTCCTGATATCCTCATCTCTTTCCTTCCTCTCCTAGTCAAGCTTGAGTTAATAAGTTCCTCTTGAGTTTTCTTGTTTAGGAATGATGTTTGATTTATGTGGTTTTCCATGATTTCCTTATGTTATGCATGATCTTGAGAAATTCATGTTTAGTAAGAAAATGAGTTTTTATGATTGATGTTCCTCATGTTTTTTTGCATTGAGTATGAGTTGCCTATTGACTTCATTAGATGAATTATTGAACATGCTTTAGTATGCTTTTGAGAGTAACTTGCATCTTGGTTCCATGATATTTTGTTGAGCATGCTTTTAGTTTGGAGAAGGTAGTCCCTCCTATGATTATGAGAGATGTTGAAATTTCATGCATAATGGGTTGTTAAATGTAGTTCCTATTTCCTTGTGATGAATTGTTTATGTTTGAGTTGGAGTTGATGTTTCCTCCTTTGAACTATGCATTATTTTGATATATCATGCATGATGGGATGCTAATCTTGAGTCTTTACCCCCGTAAGGTGTCTAGATCGTCATTCGAAGATGAATGTTCCCAAGAGGGAGATATTGTAACACCCCGGAAACTAGTAGGCTAAACTAGAGCTTAACATAAGGGTTAGAGTCGTAAACATAACTCCCTGTACTTAAAAATAAAGGGTTTCATGTTGGAACGTCAAGGTACGACCCCCAAGGACAAACCATGGGTCCTTGAGGAGGACTCAGAAACTGCCTAGGCAGTGACCAACGGAGGGGACCCATGCCTTGTGGGTCAGGCCACGCCCATGGGAGAGGGGTCATGGGTCAAGACCCTGAAACCAGGTCTCTGAACCCCAACCCACACTTCACCACCACTGGTCGTGGGTCCAACCACAGTCCGTCAGTGAGGAGTCGTGGGTCAGGGTCCCAAAAACCAATTCCAACTACCCAACAACGGTTCACCAACATGCCATGTGGGTCCAACCACAGCCCGTGGACGTTGTTCCGTGGATGGTGACCTAGAAACAGTTTTGATGAGTTAGTTTAGGGGCACTTTGGGGTTTTCTAGTTTTAATTAAAACTATGTAAGGTAGTTTTAGCTTAAATTAGATCACCTATATAAGGATTTTATATCTAAATTAATTCAACTACCTCATTATTTCTAAAACCCAAAACTAGTCCCAAAACTTCATCTTCTCCAAAGAAAATTCTCTCTCTAGAAAATTCAAAGAAGAAGAAGAAGAAGAAGTTGAAGGCTAGGGTTCAAGAAGCAATGAGCTTTTCATCAAATTCTTAGGGCTTTGTGATTGAGATATGGTGATTTTCATCCATGGGTAGCTTTCACCCATGGAGCCCTCTCAAAATCTTCAAATTCAAATAGTAGATTTCCCCAATTAGCTAGGGTTTTCTTCATTCACCATGGGTTCTTTGATATAATGATTTTCATGGTTTAATTATGTCTATATATGCATGAATTGATGATACACAATGATTTTATGATATTTCCCATATAAACCCATGAAAACCCCCATAATTCCTCAAATTGTGTTCTTATAGGTTGGATTGTTGATTGTAAAAGAAGAGTTTTATGATCTAAAGTATGAATTGATAGAATTACATGAAATTATGATGAAATCCCTATATAATGGTTAAATTCTAGATTTTATGGTTAATAATGTCTTTGAACCTTGGAAGGGCAAAGTGTGAGTTAATGCGTGATCTTATGAAACTTATGTAAATGCTATGAAGGTGCTTTGAGAGTAAAGTGCTAATGTTGATTGTGTTGTGTGTTGTTGAAAGGTCATTCTCATGAAACACTTACAACCATGATGGGAAAGGTTTTCTCACATAGAAAAGATTCTTAGGTTGAAAGGCTATTCTCACCTAATTGAATCAATGAATAAGAGCTATCCTAATAAACTAACTTGGATTGATTGTCAAGGACATTCTTCCATGATACATGAGTTAAGTAAGCCATAATTAAGTATTCCATGGGAATTATGCTTAGAACCGAGTAGATATTGACAATTAGATGGAAGCTCTCCCATTAGCAGAGGTCAGGTTTCTAGAAAAGGTCTCATGAGATGGAAGCTCTCCAGTGAGTAGAGGTCAGGTTTCTAGTAACAACATTTGTATCCCATAAACTATGTGCCCTCATAGGTTATTTAGCTAGTGGATCCACCTAAGCTAAGAGTTCATGGTTCTAACTTAGGCAAGTAGAACACCCCTTTTTGGTGTGGGAGACACCGGGTGATCATGTTTTAGCACACATGGTATGCATGTCAGTTAAGGCTATTCTCCAACAATGAGAACATGAATAATGAACTATGGTTACTATAGAGACTTTGATTATGAGTTGAAAGGTTTTAAGATGGTATTGATTTATGTTGTCCGTGATTATGACTTTTGACTTCTATTATCTTAAATAATGTTCAAACTTGGCAAATGGCATGCTTTCAAAAGAAATGACCCTTTTCACATGTTTTTAATGTTTTTATGCATGGCTACCATACTTAGTACATTTTTGTGCTAACCCCTACTTTTCCTACATTTTCCTAAGTGTAGGGTCCGGTCCTCGAGGTGATCATTCTAGTGGCTAGTGCTTGTTGGTGAGTCCTCATGGTTTGAGGATGGCATTTTTACTCATAATGTAGCTTCCTTTATTGTATTTCAATTTTCGGACATGTTTTATGGGCTAGGCCCTATTTCATCAAGTATTGTAATAGATGGCTATATTTACACAAGTTTAGACTTCCGCTTTCGTTTATGAAGATCTTTTAAGACTTGAGATGTGTTTTTACTCTTTATTGTTCTATGCTTATGTTATGATATGCTAAGTGGCTTACATGGAGCCTTTTGGGGTTCTATGTGTCTTTTTACATCTAGGGGGTACCCTGGGTCATGACACCTGGTCTTCTCGAGTGTACCATGCTCTGTTAATATTGGTCATACCATCGAGGAGATTGGATGATGTTTCGAAAGGTTGTTGCGTTATATCACCTTGGACAAGTTGATCAGCCACACTTTTGTACACCGAGTCAAAACTCCTGTTGAAGTGTTGTAACAACACGCTGTCTGGAAGTCCGTGAGTCGGACTTTGAAGTAGCAACTTCTGTAATCTCAGCCACGACTCATGGATTGGTTCACCCTCCAAACGTTTGAAGCTCTGAATATTATCTCTTAATGTCATCATCCTGGAAGGAGGGAAGAACCTCACAAAGAAAGCCTCGGTAAGTTCATCCCAAGCGGTAATGGAATCCCTTGTAGATCAACTAACCATTTGGTAGCTTCCCCAATCAAAGAAAAAGGGAACAACCGGAGACAAATTGATTCGAATATGCTCATGGGGATCCTCATGAGCTACCCCTCTATATAATCCTTTCGTTTGCAAGAGTTGTAACATCGTGCTAGTCACGTGGAAGACAACATTCCCCTCAACAGGATGTAAACGTATATCACTGACACCACCCAATTGAATCAGGTTATTAACATCATTCAAATTTCCAATATCATCTTGGTGGCCCAGTTGGTTACTGTTACTTCCGTTCACATTCATCTCATCCTCTGTTCAAACACACCCAAAGCAAACACAAAACAAAGTAAGTCGATTCAACTACAACACAAGAAGATCATAATTAAAACTTCAATAAGAGAATTATAAACACCGCTCCCCGGCAGCGGCGCCATTTATGATTAACGCTCAACTTCACCTCATCCAATACTAGGTGTAGGGGGATCGTAATCTAGTATAAAACACAACAATTGAGTTGGGGCCGAACCCACAGGGAGCGATATAAGATTGAATTTAGTTATGAAATTATAAATGTAATCTAATCGGTTATAGGAATAGAAATTATCGAAAACATTTGAATAAATCAAAAGGGGTGACTCAAATGTCATATGGGGTGATTGGTTAGTCAATTAGAAACTAAAACAACTTCGAAAACAGGGGAAACAAGAAGTAGAGAGAAATTCTCGGGGATGTGATCAATTATAGGCTAATTTCGCTATATGGGTAATTGAATTTTACTAAGAATTGCTAAATATCAGTGAGTAGGCTAGAATATAGATGTTATAGCTTTCTCTCGAACAACTATTACGATTCAAGCGAGTTCTCTCGAACCTTGACAAGCTTGACACTAAAAACATCCCAAAACCTTAATTTATCTACTCTCTCGAGCTAGATAGGTAGAATAGAGTTTAGAATTCACTCTCTTGAGTGGAACCTAAATCAACCTAATACTTACAATTATCAATAAAAAACCATGGTTCTAAAACCTCTTTCTCAAGCAAGTGTAGAGCACTAAGTTAGAATTGCATTTATAACTACAATTCATAGATTAATACACAATTATCAATTAAACCCACTTCAATTAACCATTTAATTCAGTGAACAACTACACCCATAAGCTAATTAAGTCAATAATCACATAATCATACCCCAATAATTGGGGTTTTAGCCACACATCATAAAAAGGAAGAAATAATTACCAATTTTGTTAGACATGAACTGGGTAATGATTCCCAAATCTCTAAAATGCTTCAAATCAACTTAATTCAAACACCCAAATAAAAATTTCTCAAAACCAAGTCTCAAAAACACTAAGTTCTACAATGGGACCTCAGGAAAACCCTTAAACTCAGAGAAAAACTCAAAATCTTGGAACACCGTTTCCTTCTTTTAAAATTTTAATTTATAGTTTCACAATTTTTTGCCTTCTGGACCGTTTGGCAAAGTTAGTCAGCGAAGCCCCCTTTACTCATGTCTATCGCCTGTTTGCCTTGACTTTTTTATCCTCAGGGTTCTGTGACTTTAGGCGATCCAGATCGAGGTTGCCAATCCAGTCGGTGGTCCACCGACTGTCCATTTTCTTCGCCAAGTAGGTTCTTCTCCAGGGCTGGCATGCAGGAACTTTAGGCGAACTAAAGAGCCACTCGGCAGCTCTTCGAGTGGTCTTGGCGACCACTAAGATTACCTTCCTTCAACTTCTTCAGCTTTTTTTGGGCCTTTTTACCTGGTAATGTCCTTGCCTTGATCCTTAGACTTCATTGTTGCAAATAAACATTTGAACATCAGTTCAGAGCATAAATTAGGCATTTGAGGACAATAAACTATCAAAACAAAGCCCTAAATGAGTCTAAATCTCAGACTCATCAACAACCCCAACTTAAACTATTGCTTGTCCTCAAGTTAAACTCAAGATCAATCAGTTCAACAAGGATGTCTACAAACAGTGCTACTCAAGACTCAACACAAATGCACACAACAGGTTCAAAACAAAGCCCTAAATGAGTTGAAATCTCAAACTCATCAGTGGTTCCCTTCATGGTCTTTCTAGGCCCTCGTAAAGGTGCTCAGGCTCAAATCTTGGCTTGTGACGTCTCATTTGGTCCCTTTCTTTGTCTACTGGATTCTGAGGTGTTACATTATGTAACAATCGATTTTATGTGGTCACCTAGTTATAATTTCTTTTTTCTTATTTTGGATTTTATATGATTCAATAATCCTATTTTATCATTTACCCTTTTTTTTTAATAATAACTCAACTCATTTTTTAATGTTTTTTTTAATATTGTAAGTTTATCATTCAAATTGTTGATGTTACATTATGTAATGATGAAGAATGATAATATAACAAATATCATATGAACTATGAATAAACAATGATACAAGCGTATCTCAAAATCATTGTTAATAGACCAAAATATCATTGAATAAAATTAGTGAAACCTCTACAATGTTCATAGAATAACAATGAACATGAATGTATTAAGTGTGGCCTGTCTAAGAAAAATACATCTTCTTAAAAATTTAAAAGACAGTTAAACAGTTGTGACTCATACTTTAGCTTTGCATTTTCGCTCATTGTTCATCATTAAACATCCAATAACTTTTCTCTACAATTATTGATAAGTTCTTTTCTCGTTCCTAATCCTCTCACAAAGATAGGAGTTCAGGAGAAAGCCTTTTGAAGAAACCCATCCCTTCGGAAAGGTCATAATGTTAGGCCAATATATATTTTTAATCATTATTTGCCTCACAATTAGAATTTTTATCTGTCCTTTTTGAGCATGGATTTTATAGATTGTGCTTAATAGTATATTTTATTTATAGGATTAAATTGGTGTGAAGATGAAGAAGTTTGGAGCTAAAACGAATTAAAGATGGAAGATTGAATCAAGCATGTAGTTTAAGGATTGATACATCCAAACTTACACCTCAATTAAGAAGTATAAATGGTCTATGTGAATTATAGAACTCAATAATAGTTGAGGTTGATCCCACAGGGAATTTGCAGTAGAAATAAACCTACTAGCTCTTTTATTCAGTTGCGACTAATATTCCCCAAAACTAAATTGCGTAAAGTAAATATTGGGTTATTTTTATATCCAAGTAACCAATTGTGGTTAAATTTAAATGTCAACAGTAACATATGATAGTTCCCAGATTTTTTATTCGATTGAAGTAGACTAGATTTGTGTTCCCTATGACCTTCAGGTCACAACTCAAATTTTACACAAATAACAATTTCTTGAAAACATGCATAGCAAGCTAGGTACACCTAAATGCTTTCCATCCCTATTAGATGAATATTACTCCTCTTCTGTCGATGTTAGAGTGTTTTGGGTTTTGACCCTTACATACTTGTTAAGAAGACTATCCTCTCTCGAGCTCAAGTCTTCAAATCAAGTTATTAGATTCATATGTAGATTTTCCTATTCATCTACTTTTCTCTCGAACAAGTATTGAATACAACCAAGCTCTAATGTGTTCACCCATTATAAAGTATTCAACATGAAAATAGATATGACGTATGCTAATCATCAATCAAAAGTTATTCGTGCTTGATTTTAACATTATGTTTTAGTCATGGTTCCCACAACCCTAATTGTGTTGTTTAGCTGCTCATATTCTCAATGAAACAAGAATTACACATTAATGAAAGCATAACAAGGAAAAGTTATAATAATTTAAAACCAAAGCTTCTTGATTAAGAACACAAAATCAAGATCAAACCAATGATCAAAATATCCAAATGAGTGTATCAAAAGGGAAACTATTGTTTCTCTGATAAGAACTTGTCTCAGAGTATCAATGATAATGTAAAAATAAACCCTAAGTAATTAAAATAGTCTTAGAAAAGAGTCCTACATGAAGTAGGAAAACATAACAGTCGACTCAGTTCACGAGCAGGTTAAACGGTCCGTTAAAGCCTCTCCTGGTTCAACACTGAGTCAATTTTATCAACTTCAGTTGCAGCCTTTTCACGAGCCATTGTACGGCCCGTACAAGGTACCACGGTCCATCTAGGGTCTCATATAACTTTACTTCAACTTCCTTTCTTCCAGGTCACTTTCACTTGCAGCTTCACGAGCCGTATATATCACCACAGATCGTCTAGACCTCCGCCAAGTTTGCCACACTTCTCTTTTTAGTTGTTTCCTTCCATCACATGCTTCAGAGTATTTTTCCTGCTCATTAACATAAGAACAATCATATCCACATAAATATACTTCCATTCTAGCACTAATCCTTTGTTTTGGGCATCGAAAGTTCTATAAGTTCACGACACGTCAACACCCTCAACTTAGAACTGTTGCTTGTCCTCAAGGGATGAAAAAAACCAGTACTCGATGCTCAAATACATAAAAAAAACTATCAAAGATATGAAACAACCTTTTTAACAAAACTTACATCCAGAATCATGTAATTAACATGCAAGGATCTATGGACACTATTTTATTATACACAGTCGATCATGCTTGTACCAGTAACAATCATTTAGTCAACCTAAACAACTAGCAAATTCAAACATAGAGCCCTCACCACAAAGATGTCCCTCGCTCATGATTTCAATTAAGAATCTGGGACTAAAATATACGCTCACTCTCCAAGAGAACTTCTATCACTACAAGTATACATACCATAGGATTGCCTTTGTTTTCTATACAACTATCAAACAATCAGAATAGGTAAACTATAGGACTTTATTAGCTTGTAATGTTGGCTCGGGTTAAGGAGAGTAACATTTGGGCATATGAGTGACTAGATTACCTTGGTTCTCGAAAGTTGATTTTAACACAAAACTCTTATTTAAGTGGTCCCGACTCTTTTTCTTTAGCGCATCTCGTCACTGTTTTATATTAAAAATATAGACCGATTTTAGAGTCATCATTTAATTTTTAAAGTAAAATTAAGAAAAATATTTTTTTTCAAAAGATTAAAACATAAATCTAATGAAAATATTAAAAGGGGGTTTGGGGTTCATATTAGCATTTCGAGAATGGCTTGAAAGCACCCGAAATGCCCGCTAACTCGCGGTTATCCGATAATTAACTATTTTTCTAAACAGATTTAAGAAAATACGAATACTTGAATAAATAATTTTTTTTACTTAATTTTAAATAGTTAATTCAAAATGGTTATCTTTTGGGGAGTTGAATTTTTGAAACCTTAAGATTAATTTTAACAAATAAACACATACTGACAATTAAGTAGATAGGGAATGAAGATTTGGGCTCACGTCTGGATCTGTCTGCCTGGGCCAGCACTTGGACCTATTTTCGTTTTGGGCCTTTGGTCCATTCAAATCATTTGTGTCTGTCTTATTCTAACATAAAACAATATTTCTCCTTTGGGCCTTAGGCCCAATTCTTTCACCTATCCTAAATTCTAACACTATGGTAATAAATAAGGATGAGCTTAGGCCCAAAAGTGACAAATAGATGAACTGAATTTTGGAGGCCTTTGGGCCCATTTCTCAATTTTGTATACACTAGGTATATACAACCCCGTATCAGCTCCAATTCATGTTCATTAGTTTTTGGGGAACCTGTTCTTCAATTTTTCGGTTGGCTGACTCGATAGAAGGAAATTGAGCCTTTATGGCTCTCTCGAAATGCGGGGGAAGGAAATAGGAGTTCATGATGAACTTAGGCAAATTTAACATGCAACATAACAAATAAAATACATAAGTACTAAGTTATAAGAAGTATTGAGCATAATGATAAATCATGCAAACATTATATACACCAGTAAGTCCACAATAATTCAACATCAAACATTTTAAAAGAGCAAATATATGCTAGTGATAGCAAGTAACAAAAAATAAATGGGTCAAAGCAGCTTCTTAACACATAAATCAATATGACTAAACTCCAAAATGGAACATGTGAGGCTAAGAAAACACCAAAATCCTAGAAACACTTCACGATAAACAAACATTTAGCTCACCATTACAAAGGAATGCACATAACAACCTTTTCATTCTTAACCAACAATGAACTTCAAATAATGAGATAAAGATGAACTCCTTATGCCCTCATACAGTTAAGCAGAATAGCAAACAACTTATGTGATACTAAAAATGAAAATAAAAGCTTCATAAACACAAATTACTAAGACGATAATAAAGTAAGGCAAGAACACATGGACATGAACGAGAAAAGAACTTCAACATCTTTACAACTTCATTAAAATGGGGAAGAGAGATAGGAACATGCTTTATTTTTGACAAACAAGATCAGACATTCAAAACGAATTTGTTAATGCTACGATCAGCTTGACATCAAATCAAAGAAGAGAAGAAATAATAAGAGTAGTAAGAAAATAAAAGATTTAACATGTTCAGGCCTTCAGGATTTCGAACAGGGAGAAAACGAGAAAAATGAGATTCAAACAAATTAAAGAAACACGACTAGATATAGACAAAGATAAAGCTGAAACAGGACTCGACTATATGATCTGCTAGCTGCTTATCATGGAGAAACACGCAGGAAAACGAACACATAATAGTTGTATAGATGCTAAACGGCTACTATATCCAACCAATGATAAATGATACAACATATAACCTCCATATCAACCAGTTGTTAAGATTCCGCCTAACACTCACAAGCAAAACAACAACAAATACAAGAAATAATGTTTATGCTTCAAACAACTAAGACACACTTAACTCAAAACCAATTGTCTGTCAGTAAACATCAGTAATAAACCCAAAGAATAAAAAAAAACATTCATGAAAAAGAGAAAAGAATCAACAGAGAACTTCATCTCTCAAAATAAATGTCAACTAAAATAAAATTAACGAAGATAAAAAAAAGTACCTTTATGGGGGTAGCGAACTGAGCAAAATGACCTAGTCATGAAGATGATTCCACCACCAAAACGAGATTACGAGGACTCCTATGTACGAGCAAGGAAACCACACTATGATCGCACTGGTCTCTTCTCTGTTTCGAATGTGTTTCGTATATATTTTTACTGTTTTTTGCTTGAGTTATCTAGGTATATTTTTTTGCTAAAAAATCCAACCTCTAACAATGGAGAAAGACAGGTATTTATAGAAGGAGATTCTAGGGTTCACTGATGGGAAAATGTGGGTGAATTTTCGGAAGCTTGGGGAAGAATCGTAAATATGAATTCAACCCAAATTTGAAATTCCATCCTAAGGAACAGGAAAAGCTGTTGTTTGTATGAATAAATCTGAATTTCCAGCCAAATTCCAAAAAGTTGGAATAGACGTGGGCGGTCTTGATCGACTCTTTTTCCTTGAAGCTTGATGTGGCGCCTATCCACACGAGCGAAGGACGCAAATCGTGGCTACAAGGACAAAAATTACAGGCGGCTCTGCCCTGCTGGACGAAAGAACTTGCGAGGGAGATGATGTAGAAATGCTATTTTCTTTCCATCTAGTTGACGTCATGTATTGATATCGTCTTGAATTGCTCCGTATTTATTCGTTGTTGTTGTCGTTTAGCTGGAATCGTTCATTGACATCGTGTATTCGCTGATGGAGACACATTTGATGTCGCCAGTTGTTATAGCGTGAGGAAGGTGGGCGCATACATGGTCGCTTAGGGTCGTTCACGCGTTGTTGCGTGTGTTGCTGCTTTGAGCTGCTGTTAATGTCGCGTGGTTTCCTCTGTTATTCACGTCGTTTCAGGGTTTATCTTGTCATTTGATCGCCACTATGCTGATGATGTTCTGGGTTCTCTTTTGAGCAGGGATTGGGCCGGGTCAAAGAGATTGGTCTGCTGGTTTGAATTGGAACGTTGGGAATTTGTGTCACTAGGTCGGCTGAAAAAAGGTGGGTTGGGATGTTGAAAGTGTTTCTTGGGCTGATTAGAAGGTCCAATCTCTGGGTCTTAAAGACTTGAAGGCTAAGATACAGAATGGCTATTTTCGCAATTATAACATAACCATTGAATTACAATTGTAACTGATTTAAGTTGAAATATTAGCCAAATTGGTGAATTCAGCTAACAACTAAACAAGACGAATTAGTATCAATTAATGAGCTTCTGAATATTAATGAAATAAAATAATTAACTTAATTAAAAATAATTAATTAAAATACAAACTAATTAATTCAAAATTGCAATTATGATTTAAACTAAATTAAATTGATAAACCAAAATCTTTTTGATATGATTTTCAAATATTTATAAAATATACTAATTACATATATAACTATATGAAATATATTTATTATTCAAAACACTATAAAAATCGACGGAAGTTACCTAATTTAACCTTCAAAACTATTTGAATTTTATAAAACTAATTATTCTAAATCGTTTGAAAATCGAGAAACTCGGAAATTAATTATTATCGGGGAGGGTCAAAGTTGGGTGTCAACAACCATCCCTCGTTTGACTTGGATTGATGAAAGAAATCCGAGGAAAATGAAATTGACGAATCCAATTTTGACCGACCACATCTTCATCGTTTGGAAAAGGGAATTCGTACGGACTTTAAGAATTATGGCCGAACCCCAGAAGTGGGTTTCCTACATATCTCAGGCTATATGAGAATTCAGGCCACTTGTAGTTCGATATGCTTGATTTCGCGAAGGATTTTTAAAGAACTCAAAAGTCGTCCCGATATCAAATTATGAAGGCACCCTCAAGAATAAGATTTAAGAGTGAATGTCGGAATACAACCAAGTTTTCAACACTGATCCCTCCTACATATCCCTCAACTTAGGGAATCAGGCTGCTTGTAGTTCGACTCAATCGGTTGAAAAGCATATCTATTATGCAAGATAACCTTTGGTTTTGGAAAAGCGACAAAGTAAGTCGAGTATGAAAAGGAGGCTTGCAACCTCTTATCCATGAATGTGTCATGTTTCACACCCATAATTAAAGATTTGCACGGACATAATTTTCAAAGCTTTTGGCGCATTGTCCCTTGGATTAGAAAGTTGCTCCCGGTGAAAAATAAAACTTCCAGATGCAAAACTGAAATCGATAAACCCAAAGAAAACCCACTTGCCCTCTGATAGGGGTGTGGATTGATTGTGGTGGAAGTCGCTCCTCAGCTCGTGTCCTAAGAGTTTGCTACTCCTCTTCAGACTATGTCCCAATTCGCAGCTAAGAAAAAGTTCCACGTTATGCTGCATCCTTTTTGATGTCATCCACACCTGTGGTTTGTTTTGAGAATTCATCCTCTCGGATGCTCTCGACAAGATTGAGATAAAACTCATTAGCATAAAATGCAATTCAAATGGGGAGATAGTGTCTTTTACTGTGTTGACACTTGAATTTTCTCCTTGAACATTTGACGTCAACTTCATCAGGTTTGACGTAAAGCAAATAAAGCTTGCGTCTTATATTTGCAATATAATCTTCAATGTACCTTTCATTTGATGTCGAAGTAATAAAATAGGCTGGTGTAATATGTTGATAGTTCTCTTAACGTCGTTGCTGATGGTTCTCTTGATATTGTTCTTGCGAGTGAAAATGATGCAGCCGACGTTGTTTTTCTTGTGATGCATGAATCTTCCTCTTGCGATGCATGACTTATTCGCTGCGATGCTTGAATCTTTCTCTTGCGATGCATGACTTTCTTCTCGTGCGATGCATGACTCCTCTCTCTTGCGATGCATGACTTCTTCTCTTGCGATGCATGACTTCTTTCTCTTGCGATGCATGACTCTTTCTCTTGCGATGCATGACTTCTTTCTCTTGCAATGCATGACTTTTTTTCTCTTGCGTTGCATTACTCTTTCTCTTGCAATGCATGACTCTTTCTCTTGCAATGCATGACTTCCTTCTCTTGCGATGCATGACTCTTTTTTCTGCGATGCATGAATCTTTATCTTGCGATGCATGACTCCTTTCTCTTGCGATGTGCGACTTCCTTCTCTAGTGATGCATGACTCTTTTTTTTCCGATGCATGACTCCTTTCTCTTGCGATGTATGACTCTTTTGATGATGCCTCCCTAATACCAAACGAAGATAATGTTTCACCGAGCAACATAGGTGATCTTCTGGTATCTTTTGGGTGGCGATATCGTCTCAATCGATGATACAAATAAAAATGACCCTCAGAGTAGTGGTATCATCTCATTCGATGATACCATATAAATGACTATCGGGGTAGTAATATTATCATGTCTGATAATATGATGCAAATAACGTCCTCCAGGTATCTTTAGCTGATGGAAAATAGTAAAATTGCTTTCTTTGGGATTTTCATTTGTTTCATCTCTTAACATAGTTGAAATGTTCATCGTGGACCTTGCTGAGGATTTGGATGAAATAATGCTACTCATATTCCCAATTCTTTGGCATAAAAAGCATAAAACATTTTCCTGCATCCATAGAAAAATTGTTAGTTTAAAGTGAACTGATCTGTGTTGATTCCTTTGGTTTTCTACTCATTGTCTAGCTATCTCCAGTTGATTTCTCTGATCTCCTGCTCCTTGATAGATAAGACAAAATATTTTTTATTCAAAATAATTGAAACAGGATAGAAAAGTTTTAAGAAAAATAGGTTTTCAAAAAGTAATATTTGGAAAAGGTCATTGCCAAGTTTCATGTCATGTCAAGCTTTAGCGAACGTCTTTGAAGTTGATGCCTCGAAGTTTATCTGATTAGTTGCTGGGAAGTATTCAAAGTTGTTCTACACCATCGATGAAGCCTATCAAAATTTTTGAGGTCATTCTCAAAACATGCTATCCCAGTTAACTGTCTTGGCATATCTTGAACTATTGGTGAGCAAATCACGGAATTATTTAGATCTTCTCAAAAATTATGTCCCAGTTGCAAATCTCAAAGTAACATCAGTCTTGACTTGTTGAACAGATCCTCTTCTTGAGAATTTTAGAGTCCCTCTCAAAAAAATTGTCCCAGTTTCTATTGTAAAGGAAAAACAAAAATCTTACGGGAGATATGACCGAGACGTTGTGGCATCTACGTATCCCATTGAGGCATGAATCAGGTCAAACGTAGTTCCCCCTCAAAGATTAACAGAAATAGGAAATTTTGATAAAGAAATGACCAAGGCCGACATAAGCCGCCTACGTATCTTATTCTTGAGAATTTAGGTCGAACGTAATTTAGGTACAAAAGAAGAAAAATTAAAGGGGTAGAAGGGGGTGACCGAGGCCGACATAAGCCGCCTACGTATCTCATTTTTGAGAATTCAGGTCAGACGTAGTTCATTACAAAGGGATAAATTCTAAACAAAGCGATTACAAGAAAATAGAACGATTACAAGGAAATGACAGAAATACAAACTGAGCCTTCACTTATAATATCTCTTGACAACATCTGAGTTGATCAGTTTTGGTCATTTGGTGCCATCCATCTCCGACAGGACTAAGGCACCTCCAGATAACACTTTGCGAACCATGTAGGGTCCTTGCCAATTTGGTGCAAATTTCCCTTTATACTCATCCTGATGAGGAAAAATGTGTTTGAGAACTAACTAACCAATTTCGAATATCTTGGCTCTTACTTTCTTGTGGAAAGCACGAATCATTCTCTGTCGATACACTTGACCATGAAAAACATCAACCATTCTCTTCTCATCAATCAATGTTAACTGATCAATCCGCTTGCGAACCCAATCAGCATCATTCAATTCAGCTTCTTGGATGATTCTCAATGAAGGTATTTTAACTTTGGCAGGTATAACTACTTCTGTTCCATATACTAACAAGTATGGAGTTGCTCCAATTGATCTTCTGATAGTCGTTCTGTAACCCAACAAAGAATATGGAAACATCTCATGCCAACCTCTGCGATTGTCAATCATTTCCCTCAGAATCTTCTTGATGTTCTTGTTGGCAACTTCAACAACTCCGTTCATTTGTGGGAGATAAGCGGTTGAGTTTCGGTGAGTAATCTTGAATTGTTCACATATCTCTTATTAAATGACTTTTGAGATTCCCTCCATAATCAGTAATGATGGATTCTGGTACTCCAAACTTACATATCAAATTGTTGCGAACAAAATCAGCTACAACTTTCTTGGTTACCGACTTATATGAAGCTGCTTCCACCCACTTAGTGAAGTAGTCAATGGAAACTAAAATGAATCTGTGTCCGTTAGAGGCGAGTGACTCTATTGGACCGATGACATCCATTCCCCAAGCTATGAATGGCCAAGGTGAACTCATAGCATTGAGTTTATGAGGCGACACTCGAATGAAATCACTATGCACTTGACATTTATGACATTTCTGCACAAACTTGCAACAATCATGCTCCATAGTCATCCACAAATAACCGGCCCGAAGGATCTTTCTAGCCAAGGTGAGTCCATTCATGTGAGTACCACAAACTCCAGCATGTATTTGTTCCAGAAGCTTCGCAGCTTCACTAGCAGAAACACATCTGAGAATACCTAAATTTGGAGTCCTCCTATAAAGTATTTCCCTACTTGGAAAGAAATTGTTAGCCATACGACATATTGATTTCTTCCGGTTCAATGTTGCATTCTCAGGATAAGTTCTGGTCTCCAAATACTTCTTTATGTCAAAATACCAAGGCAAACCATCTGGTTCCGCTTCAACATGTGAACAATGAACAGGCTACTCTTTTACCTCTATATCCAATGGATCAATGTAACTTGTATCTGGATGTTTAATCATTGATGTGATGGTGCCAAAAGCATCAGCTAACTCATTATGTGTCCTGGCAGTGTGCCTGAATTCAATCTTACGAAATCTCTTCAACAACTTTTGTATATACTGCACATACGGTGTGATCTTTGGGTTCTTCACGACCCATTCTCCTTGAACCTGATGAATCAACAAATCTAAATCTCCAATAACCAGCAACTTGTGGACATTCATGTCGATGGCCATCTTCAAACCAAGAATGCAAGCTTCATATTCAACCATGTTGTTCGTGCAAACAAATCGGAGTTTAGCCCCTATAGGATAGTGTTGACCAGATTCTGACACTAAGACTGCTCTGATACCCCTTCCTTAATGGTTTGCCGCTCCATCAAAGAACACTCTCCAACCAGGGTATGCTTCGGAAATATCTTCACCCACAAACGCCACTTCTTCATCGGGAAAATAAGTCTTGAGCGGTTTGTACTCTTCATCAACTGGATTCTCCGCAAGATGATTAGCCAAGACTTGTACTTTTATCGCCTTCTGGGTCACATACACAATATCAAACTCACTTAAAAGCATTTGCCATTTAGCCAATTTCCCGGGAGGCATTGCTTTTAAAAAAATATACTTCAATGGGTCTATTCTGAAAATAAGTTATATGGTATAAGAAGACAAATAATGTCTCAACTTCTGAGCAATACAGGTCAAAGCACAACATGTCCTCTCCAAAAGATGTAACAGGCCTCATTCGGAGTGAATTTCTTGCTCAAGTAGCAGATGACCCGCTCCATCGTCCCAGTTTCATCATGTTGACCAAGCACGCATCCAAATGCATTATTCAAGACAGATAAATATAGCAACAATGGATTTACTTCTCGTGGAGGAACCAACACCGGCGGATTGGACAAATAATTCTTGATGGCATCAAAAGCAGTCTGACATTTTCCGGTCCACTTGGTCAGGGCATTTTTTTTCAACAACTTGAAGAAAGGCTCACACACCACGGTGGATTAAGCTATGAACCGGCTGATGTTGTCAGGATCCAAAGTGTCATGACCCGGGATCACCCCCTAGTCGTAACCGGCGTACTCGACCTCGAGAGGTCTAATACAAGCCCTTAGCATTCATCACATTAGATATGTAAAATAGTGCGCAATTAAAAACTCTTTAAATAAAATCCCATAAGACTCAAAGGTCACTTTTAAAAACATCATTCAAAAGTACACAAGCGGAATACTAAGTCTCTTAGCCATCTTAGACATAAACGTGAAAACATACTAGGGACACGACCCTTTAC